>JZKD02S1880195.1:413084-455283 GCA_000966675.3 Picea glauca | reverse complement strand
TCGGTCTTATCCTTTTTCAACAGTTTAAAACCACTTAATTATTAATTTTCTCAAATCAAAACAAATAATCAAGAAAATGGTACAATACACATAATTTAAACATGGAAAACCAAAATTCACAAATTTCTTCTTATTTTAAATAAAGATTACCACCCAACCTTCCTTTTTATGATAAGTACTTCAATATTCAAACATTCATAATCTTCTTTGGATTTTGCTGCATATCTTCATTTACTTTCATGGCCTATGACTCTATTATTGATATTCATATTTGAAGCACAAAGACACATCCTCTTTCAACAATAATTTACATTTATATAGTCTTCCAATGGTCATGTACAATTGAACAATTACACCTCTTCAATATAGGAATGTATCTCTTAATTATAAATATGTTCCTTTTCAATATAATATATTAATCATATTATTTTAATTAATACAATGTCAATGAACCATTGTTCATTTTAGATTTCTTAGTCATGTTTTCTATTAGGTTAATAGATTTTGACTATCATGATTTAATTCACTTTTTACCTTACCATAGCTAAATACCACCATGATTTGCAAATACCATGTGCTCTTTCACCTTTTTCCCTTTTTCTTTAACTCAACTTTCACTTTTACCTTTTTTCTTTAATCCAATTTCACTTTTACCTTTTTATTTATTCCACTTTCATATTTACTCCTCTTTTAAATAAAATCCACTTCCACCTAACTTTTCAACTTTTTTAGTTTATTAAATTCGTATTTTTATTTAGTCCACTTTCATTTCCACTTTTGCGTAAACTTTATTTCCACTTAACTTTTCCACTTTTGTATTTAAAGTACCAATGTTACATTTACATTTAATCACTTACTAACCTTTGCCATATATTTGATCACTTACTAACCTTTGACATCAATGGCAATTTATTCAACAAATGACTTCCTGAGTGGATCTAACCCTTGGTGGCTGCTGAAAATTGTTTGGGTTTAAAGGGTTGTCCAACTTCGACTCGAAAAAAATGATGACCAAAACTTGCTACGAAATATTGACCACTATGTTGATATGACATACTCAATGGTTTTCGGTGTTGCATCAAAAAATTTCCCTTCGACTACACTCTGAAATGAAGAAAAATCTAGAAGATCTAGTGAAGGCAGGGAGAAAGAAGAAGTTGCAAGTGCAGAATTGATCTAAGATAGATGAAGAAGAAGTAGTTAGCACAGTGCAGAAGAAGCGAAAGCAAAAGAAAGAAAAATCTAAAGAGAGAAAGTATTCAAGAGGGTCACTCGCTAGTATTCATTATGTTCATCACAATCTTGTCTCAACAAAATATACAGTCACCAGGACAACTCGACTCGACCAATGTAGTAGTGGAAATTGTTTCATTATTTCATTTTCTCAAAGCACTTGACCAAGAGATCCCCTGTATTCCAGTAGTCCATTGAATTCCCGTAACACAATATTCCTGCATATTTTAGTGTAGTTCCATCTCATACTCCACTATGGTACTTCTTTTCTTCATGTTGACATCAATGCCAACACGATATTTCCATCAGTAACTATGCCTTTTTAGAATCCTAAATATAGGATTTGCACTAGGATTAGGATGCATAATCAACCTATGCTTGAAAGAGATCATTATGTTCTTCATATCCTGCATCATTTACAACATTATATTCATATCCATTTTAGGACCAATATTATGAAAGGGTAGACCAATATTAATATTTTGTTCTTAAAATTCTAAATAGGTTTGTAAGGATGAACCAATATAATTTATTCCCTTTTATTATAATCAATGAGGATAAGTAGGGGGAATGCTCCTATAATAATGGACTAAAGGTGCCTATGGAGTGGTTCAGATGACCTTGTGAACTTTATTAAAAAGTTTCATGAATTTGAGGTTGAAATCTTTGATGGTGTCACCAACTTTGAAAGACAAGCTATTAAAATTTCTCACATGATTTGCAAGATTTTCCATATCGTCAAATGAGGAATTGAACCAATAGATAAACTCAAACTAAGTTGAAGAAAGTTTTTCAGGGAGGCCATAAAATTCAACAACAACCCTACCTTCCAAAGAATTTACAAACAATGGCATGCATTTTTTATATTCATGAGCATCAATGTTGCAACACACATTGTATAACACAACCAGATGTTGATTAGCATAAGTCACCCCTTTGCTTGTATAACACAACCAAATGTTGATTATCATAAGTCACTCCTTTGCTTGAAGACTTGGGTAGATGATATTGAAATTTAAATAAAAGATCAATAGCTGGTGCAATGTTTATAGGATATGACATGTTCCATGGAGTGGAATTTGCAACTACCTCACACTAAAAAAAATGGCTATATTTTTCATCACTTTTTGGGATTATTCAAAATAGGTATAGAATTAAATTATCTAAAATTACCATCAATAGAAATAGAACCAGAGGTTGAGGTGCTCAACCCAACACTTGAACTCTTATGTGAAGAAAAAGAACTAAATATTAACTATGATTGGGTTACCCTTAGGAATACATCTTTTCACTTTATAACTAGTAATGGATTGAGATTCTAACTTCTCAAAATGGTAAAGAATCCTTCTTCTCGATTTTATCTCACAAGGGGGCCTAAATTCGTGGGATCCATCTCAAATTCTTTGGTATTTCCATGGATATTTGGACATACATAAAAGGATAAGCTTTCATAAGGTTAGGAAATTTTATTTCCTAGCATGGTCAGTGTTTATGTCGATGTTCGAATTGAACCAATCAAACATAACAATTGAACACCTTTACAAAGCTCTCAAAGGGAAAAGAAGAGATGGAAACCTAGGGTATGCTTAAATCCCTAAACCATCCAATTATGAGTTAGGCTAAATAGTCAAACTAGTTAGTGGATTCTTCCCCTTAAGGGAATTAATCCTCTAATTATGTACCATAAATTTCTTTTAGGTGTGCCTTATGTTAGTGATTGATTCTCTTTAAAGCTGCAACTAGACTCTAATTCTAATTATAAACAATTATGAGGATTAGATAAAATGAAGAAATGAACTTTATAAGATGTAATCAAATATTTATGTCAATTTTTACTCAATTAAACAAAAGTTGTAGCATTAAAAATGTGAATCAAAACAATGCTAAAATGCCAAAATCTAAATTGTAGCATTAAAAATGTGAATCAAAACAATGCTAAAATGCCAAAATCTAAGTTGTAGCATTAAAAATGTGAATCAAAACAATGCTAAAATGCCAAAATTAGATTTTACATACATGACTAAATCCAAATCAACCAATAATATTAAATTCCAAATCTATAAATTTATACAATTAACATACTATTCATTGACATATTATAATACCGATTAAATCTAATTCAACTAATAATGTTAAATTCCAAATCTATAAATTTATAGAATTAACATACTATTCATTGGCATATTATAATACCGATTAGGTACTTACAATTAGTGACAACATAATACATATACACATCAATTAGTTAAAGAAAAGAAACTAAAGAATAATTACAATTAACCAAACAAAATATAATACATAAATAAAAATAATCACAAGTATTCCCCAAAAGATTTATTTATTAATAAAGCTTTTCTATACAGCCAATAATAACCCAAGGAGTTCTAACAATTGTCATGGCTTCCAATACATATGATGTTTATGAGACCATATATCGTTCGTACCAACTTAAAGTTGAGTGAGATGAAGCCCCAAACAACATATTCTAGATATTGTGATTATTGTGGGGAATGCATTGAATGGGCATGGTGCCTCAACCTTGATTCGTTTTCATTAAAATTGACATAGAAAAATCCTATGCTAGGGTCAAATAGTCATTTCCTAGATATGCTTAAATACTTAGCATTTGGATAGTTATTCCTATTAGTTGAAACGCCTTTTCCAAATCCAAGGAGGTGAATGTTTTTAGATCCCTTTTCTTAGGGTTCTTTCTTTCCCCATTCTTGTTGGTTATAGAGGTTGAATTCCTAAGATATATTATTCACCATAAGATGACACATTCTCTTATAATCAAAAATTATTTTCTTGAACTTAGAGAATGCTACAAGGTTGAAGGGCACTTTGTTGATGACTCCTTTCTCACTATGCTTGAGCACCAAATTAAAGGCATAAAACCATGGATTGTTAGCAAAGATTTAAATATATAGGATAAAATGAAACAAAAATTGATGTTACATGCAAAGTTAAAAGGATATTCCTCTTTAGTTGTCCAGTAAAGGATGGTCATGGATCCTTCCTACTATATTTATTTTCTGGGATTCCCCTTTCCATTTCAAGTTTTCCTTAAGGACTAGGGATAATTTTGAGGATAAAAATTATATTAAAATGTAGAAATTTGGGCTAATCTTACTAGTCCTTAATATGCAAAATGTAAAGTGTTTGACGATAGTTTGGTAAAAATATTCAAGTTTCTAAGGATTTTATATAGTTTCTATAAAAGTTTGGCGATTTTGAAGGTAAAATAATTTTATTCTATGGAATTTGGGTGAATTGTTTTTAGAAAAACTAGAGATTAGATAATATTATTTTGGGAAAAACCATGGAAAATTAGCCTAGAAATTTAGCCCCTAAAAAAATCTATGTTAAGCACCCAAGATGTTTTCATTAAATGAGAAAAGAAGAAGATTTCCAAATGTATAAATAATGCCATGACATCATTAACCACAAAATTTTAGTTTTTCATTAATTTTATGGTTACTACCCATGTTTATTAGTCTTGATCATGTTGGGTTCCATTCATTAGTGCTTATTAGAAGCTTGAGAAAGGCCTTTATACTTTTATGTAGGAAGATATAGATGGAGGTAAGGAGATTCAAAAAAGTAAATTGACATTAGTGTATCCAAACCAATGAGTGGGAAGGAATGTGCATTATTGAAATGCACACTTATGCTTAGGGACTCTATGGAAAGTGGGCTATCAAGGCTATTGAAGGGAACAAAGCCTAAAAAGTCTTGGCAAGAAATTATATATTATCTAGGGATTTGTTGGGTAAAAGGTTATGAAATAGATCATTATATAATTCATCATCTATCTTGGTACTTTTTGGGTGGAACATTTGGAGGAATTTTCTTGTAAGGCTCATTTTAGTGGTAGGTCCTAGTTTAGAGCTTTGGAGTCAAGAACCTTCTAGAGCCAGTTTGAGGCCTCAAAATACACTTTTTTGGGTAAAAACTTTGTGGGCATAGTTATCATCACATTGACATTGTTATCCATATTGAGATATTTCTAATGGTTTGAAAATAAACCTCAATCAAAGTTTTTATGTGAAATTTATTCCTCCCACATGTTGACCTACCTTGTTAGCCACCATTGTACCAAGTGGACGCCACATCAAGCCTTGTTACTCACACATGTGGGGATAATCACATGTGGAATTCAAGAAAATTATAGAGGGTATAAAACAATAACATTAACCGAGGGTTGATGCATGAAAAAATACTAACCCTAGATGGATATCAATATATGTTAAATAATGGGTCACTAGGAAGAGAAGGGATTCCATTTTTTTAGCATTGTACTTGTTCCATAGTTGAGCATATAATCTAGGAGTAGGATTTTGAGAGAATACCATTGGAGGTAGAATATTTTGTAGCATCCATTCAATCCATAGTGTCATAGGAAAATCCATAGATAACTCCCTTTTCTTTTTAGTTTCATTTCGTAACTAAAGAAAAGAGAGTAGAGCGTAGGCCTCACCTTCTAGCTAGTTTTTCTCTCATATTGTGTTTCCCAGGTCTTATATTGTGTTCATTTGTGTGGTTAGTGTGTTCATTTTCTTATGCTTTCTTTTTCAAATTTTAGTTATTTGATAAATTTGAACACTGATCTAGTGATAATAAATATGAGATTTAAGGAAATCAATTGCACAATAAAATATTTCAGAATATTCAAGATATTTTGTGATGAACTATTCCAATGGAATATCTACTATTTTTTATAGATCACATTGGTATTAGAATAATTTTTCTTTAGGGTTTTTGTGGAATGCTGTAGGATCCAAGAATTGGATTAAGAAGGAATACACAAAAACCTATCCATGGTAGATAATTCTAGTCATAACAACCCTTGAGATGTAGTAGAAGAGAGATTCGTGAGGCTGGAAGAACAATTCATTTATATCTCTTGCAACATGGCCCATCTCATGACAGATCTAGAGAACACGTTTATGCCTTTTGGGGAGGTTGGTTGATCTACTTAAAATTTGGATTTGATGATAATTTGGGAGATATTGAAGACCTAGAAAAGGAGTTGAAGAAGGATCTCAAGAAAGAGAAACTGATTTCTAATCACATCACTCCTTCACAACCTCTATTTAAAATGGAAGTGAAAGTGGACATCAAACCCTACCAAGGTGAGATTGATGTGATTAAGTTGAATCATTAGTTGCAACAATTAGAAGTGTATTTTAGTGTCCATAATATAGATTAAGAGAATAATATTACATTTACCTTATTGAAACTAGAGGGCCATGCACTAACCTAGTGGGAAATCCAAATTGAGACGCTTAGGATAGAGTTTGATCCACTAGTAACTAAGTGGGAGGTGTTAAAAACCCTCATCAAGTACCAATTCTACCTTATTGGGTATGTAGAGGACTAGTGAATCCATTGGTATCACTTCAAGGAGAGGCAAGGGAAGAGTGTGCAAGAGTACATCACTAAGTTAAAAAAAAATTGTGATCATGTTGGGTATATCTCCCAAGAACCCAAATGGAGTCCTCAATAATTTGGGGGGTCTACGCAACCATATGCAAAAGAGAGTGATTCTTTTCAATCCTAGTATCATGGATGAGGCATGTGTGCAAGAATAGCACCTAGAGAACATAGGCCATAAAAAATAATATCCAAGTGGTTCTAAGAAGAAAGACCACCAAGAAGCTTCCAAGGAAGGGAAGAGGAATTGGAAAGGAAAATACAAGAAAATGGTAGACACTACACATTAGTGCAAGGATCCAAAAAACCATTGCAACCATTGTAATATTTATGGTCACACTAAAGACAAGTGTTGGAAGCTACATCCGAAGCTAAATCTAAAAACATTTATGAAGGATGGAAAGAAGAAGAACTTGCTAGGCATGGATTCAAACAACCTACTAGAAAGAAGCTAGGACATGGATGAGAATATTGTTTTCACTATAGTGTAGAAGGAGGAGAATATGAGTATCATTCATCATAAGGAACATAATGACATGGAAATACTCTTCCATATTAATATCTAAGTCAAAAATACCAAAGTGGATGCTCGATTTGAATCTGGTTCACATGTCAACGTCATAGTAGATGATTTTTTCAGTAAGCTTGGATTGCAAGTTCATAATATTTCAAACCCATATCCACTAGGATGGGTAAATAAGGATGCATAGCTTAAAGTCACTAAAAAAATGTGAGATCAAATTTTTTATATGTGTTTATTTTATTGATGAAGTGGAGTTAGATGTAGTACCCCTTGATGTGTACGATCTAGTGTTTGGAATCCCCTATATGTATATGAGGGATGAAATATTCACGAGGAGAAAAAAATTATACTTATTGATAAAGGATGGGAAGTCTTTTGATCATCAATGCACACAAAGCTAAATTGAAGATCTCTCTAGTAAGTGCTAACTAAGCCAAAATATTGATCAGTTCTAGTAGAAATTTTGTATTGCTTTTCTTAAGAGAGAATTGACCAGGGGATGACTCAGTAAGAGTAAATGCATTGATCCATATGGATTTCAGTGGCCTCCCACCTATTCCAACTGGCTCATTTTCAGAGTTTTCCAGTTTGGCCTTTTTTTCCCTAGTTTTTGGGTCCCTGACTTCCAGGGTTGTTTTGAGGCCCTAAACAACGTTTTTAGGGCTCGCCACAGTGAAATTGTAGTCTAAGTTCAATTTTGATGGCAACATGTGTATTCCTTGGATATACCTTTCCAACGGGATATTGTGCGCCTAAAACAAAGATCGTATGCAAAAGTTATGACCCTAGGAAGTTGATGTACTAGCTTACCCCAATGGGGCCCACATGACTTCTTACTATTCATCTCCTAGGGTTAGGTTTTTGGATGTATCTGGTTTTGGAATTCCTATTTATTGTAAAAAGTCTTGGAGAGCCTCATTGTAACCATCTACTTGCAAATGAGTGTAGCTATGACATCTCTTCTCAGAGATAAGTTGTCGCCATTCTAACAAACTTGTTTTCCGCTGCATTTTAGAGTTTAAGCACATTTTCTTATTGAATAGAAACTAGTTTTACTGTATCTCTGTTATTCTTGTGTCTCTTTGTAAAGAATAATAATAATATGTATTCATTTTCATTCTTCTCATAAAATCTCGATCAATAGTATCAGAGCAGTTTGCTCCTTGTCGTTCTTAATGCATGTCCTTGACGAGGTCAGGGTATAAAGAATTGGGTCTCGATCTTCTTTCTATTGAGGAAAAAATCTCTCGCACACCCAGGAGACCTCTCATTGCAGGAGAAAAGAAAGACGTCAGGATAAGAGATCCTTTCAATTTTTTTTTCGAGGAATCCCTCATGCAACATAGGAATGAAATGATGGACAGTTTTGCGCAAATCCTTCGGTGACTACCAACAGGCGATGCATCTTCCTTGAATAAAGGCGCCACCCCATTCAAGGTACAAATCAAATTTGATATTCCCATATTTGAAGGTCAAATAGATACAAATGTTGTAGACAAATGGTTAAATATGCTAGAAGGGTATTTTTTTTCCATAACTTTTCGAACAGAGAAACGATTACATTTGCACTCCTCAAAGCCATCCCCCATGTCAAATATTGGTGGGAGACTTTCTATGAGAAAAAGGAAACAAAGGAACCCTCATTATTTACATTCATAGTCACCAAGGAGTTCTTCAGGGATGCTATCAAGGAAAAATACTACCCTGCCAGAAGTTATAATGACTTGTATACAAAATGGACCACACTGTGGCAGGAAAGAGACCAAGCAATGTCAGAGTTTGAAAATATATTCCATACCTTGAACACCAATATGGGTATCAAATATTCTGAGCAACATCTGGTGCTCAAATATCATGGTGGTTTGCATAGATACATCTAGGAAGAAATTGAGTTTTTGGACATCTCGTCCTTGGGCGCGGCCGATTGATATGTCGTCAAAATCGAGCAAAAGATTAAACAAAATACGTGACAATTTGGGCCTGGTAACCCATCACATCAGAAGCAAGTAAAGGGAATCCCCAACCAATAGAAAAAAGTATAGAGAAAAGAAGAACAACCTCAATAAAACTAGTCTAGGCCGCAAGAAAAGGACACCATAAAGACAAATAAAGATACCAGGAAGTGGTGCGACTTCCATAAGAGCCCCAGGCATAACACTAATAATTGTCACTCCAAGCAATCACTGGTGGATGAGGTGAAAGCCTCTGAGTCAGATGTGCATTATGACTCTGATTTAGAACCATAAAGGGGGAAATGAATAATTGATGCGGAACCCAATTCCACTGTTGCTACCACCAAGGTCTAACCCAGTGAACTATACAAGCCAGAAGAAGGCGAGCACCTCTTTCATTCATAGATGTGGGAAAAAGGCACCTCGCTGCACTTTATAGTTGATAGAGGTAGCCAGAAGAACTTCATATGATAATACGTCGTCAAGAGGCTAGCCCTACTGACAATGCCACACCTGCAACTCTACACCATTGGATGGCTCCACCAAGGAAGCGATCTCCACGTCATCCAATAGTGTTGCCTGTCGTACGACATCAAGCCCTTCAAGGATGAGGTATTGTGTGATTTTTTTCCTCTCAAAGTTTGTAATGTTATTTTGGGCCAACATTATTTATGGAAACATCATGTTGTATATGATTCTAGGCCTCGCAATGTTATTATTACTTTGACTAGGAAATTATACAGGATACCTGAGGTAGTCCCACCTAGTGTATTTCCTTGATCTATGCCAAGCAATGCATGAAGGTCATCTCTCATACTGGGAAGTTTGTCTTCTTCGTGATTATATCTGAGAGTGAGTGAAATGTTGCTGCCACAACCAGAGCCTTTGTGTTCAACCTCTCCACATAGCAGAAGCAAGTGGACAAGGTCATGGAAGAATACAAATATATCTTCTCCTCACCTACCGGGGTACCTCTGCACTGTTAGGTCAATCATCCCATCGATCTGACCCCCGACACACCACTTCCCAATGGGCCGATATACCGCCACTCTATGTTAGAGAATGAGGAGATCAGGCGACAAACCCAAGAACTTCTCCACAAGGGGTACATCTGTCCCATCTCATCGCCTTGTGGGAGCCCAATCATGCTAGTGCAAAAGAAAGACAAGACCTGGTGACTTTGTATTGATTACCGGGCCGTAAATAAAATAATAGTCAGGAGTCGGTACCTAATTCCCAGAATCAACGACCTCCTTGATCATCTCAAGGGGGGGAAATAATTCAGTAAGATTGATCTGAAGTCTGGCTACCACTAGGTCCCCATAGAATAAACAGATGTAGGGAAGACAACCTTCAAGTCAAAAGAAGGTATTTTTGAATGGTTGGTCATGCCCTTTGGTTTGAAAAATGCTCCAACAACTTTCATGAGGATGATGGATGATATTTTGTGACCTTTCACCAATACTTTTGTAGTGGTGTATATGGATGACATCATCATCTACATCAAGACTTGCGAGGAACACTTATAGCACAATCAATAGGTTTTTCACACTCTATGGCAACACAAGCTATATGCCAACTTGGAAAAATTTTCCTTTGGCATGGACAAGGTCTATTACCTAGGCTACATCATGGATCAACATGGTGTGCATGTGGATCCAACCAAGATCCAGGTCATATGTGACTGGCCAGACCCAACCACACTCACTGAGATTCAGAGCTTCTTAGGCCTTGCCAATTTATATCACAGGTTCGTGTTGGGATTCTCCCATATTGCATGCGCCCTTAGGCAAGTAACCAGGGGTGGTGGTAAGGAAAAAATTGTGTGGGGTATGTCCCAATAGAAAGCGTTCGATGATTTAAAGAAGTGATTGTTCTCAACCCTAGTACTTTCATTACCTGACCTGCAACACACCTTTAAGATTGAGACATATGCTTCAGAATATGCTATGGGTGTAGTTCTCACTCAACACAACCATCCTATGGCCTATCATAGTGATACACTATCAGATGATGTCCATAAGTACCCTACTTACGAAAAATAAATGTACTCCATCGTGCATGTTAGGGTCCTAACCTGTACATAGGTAGAACAATATATTCGAATGTAATAAAGGTCAACATTAATAAGGCCTTTCAATAAAATATAATATTTCGAATGTAAGAAGACCCAATATAAGCTTCCACTTCTAGAAGGATCTTCCTCTAGATGATTGTTTTGATAGACATATTTAGTATAAATAGGAGTCAAGGGTATGAGAACCCTATCTTGGATATTATTGCAATAGATCTCTGCTCGTTTGGAGTTTGCCCCCTTGAAGAGGCCCATGAACATTGCTCTCAGAATCAAAGTGTTATTTCTGTTGTTATTCTTATATCATTTCAGTGTTACTGTGGTGATTGTTCTGGTTATATTGTTGTTATTCTTCCATTTCTACCATTTTATTTATGTTCTGCATGATTTTAATATATAATATATTACAAGTGGTATCAAAGAACTTCCCTCAACATAAATTGTGGGTTAAATTTTTTTCAGGGTAGAGATGTATTCCTACATCTTTAAGCCACAAATATCTTTTGTTACATGCATAAGCCCGCAGTTGAAGGATTCATACACACATGAAATACAAGTGGTGCTTAAGTGCACATCTGTTGGCCACCCTTGTAACCCCTGTTGGTACCCCTTCGAGTGGTAGCTCATCAGACAACACCTGTGTAAGAATCAACCTAGATTACCTGAAGCCCTCTTTAGATAAATTGATCGGCTGCCTCACTACTATAGTGCCACCGAGAACAACACTCTTCCCCTGTGGTCATGGTCCTGAAGAAAGAAGGTTCTTGGTGAATGTGTCCTGACTTCCATGCCCTCAACAAACTTACCATTAAATACAAATTTCCCATTCTTGTCATTGATGACCTCTTGGATGAATTGAGTGGCACCTAGTTCTTTACTAAACTTGATCTTCATTCTGGCTACCACTAGATACGTATGAAAGAGGTAGACATTCCCAATACTTCCTTTAGAACTCATGAGGGACACTATGAGTTTTTGGTCATGCACTTTGGCTTGTGTAATGCCCCCTTCACCTTCCAAAGCTTCATGAATCATGTCTTCCGTCCCTTTCTCCATCATTTTGTCTTAGTTTACTTTGATGATATCCTCATCTATAGAAAAACCTGGACAAACCATCTTGCTCATGTGGATTGAGTTCTCCATCTACTCTCTTAGCACCAACTCTTCCTGAAACAATCTAAATGTGATTTTGGCGCCTCAGAAGTTGAGTACTTGGGTCATCTAGTTGTCAAGGACGATGTTAGGGTGTATCCTAAAAAGATTGAAGCTATGCAAGATTGGCCTCACCCAAAGACTCTTAAAAGACTGCATGGCTTAACAGGTTATTATTGCAAGTTTGTTAAGAATTATGGAAATATTGCACCACCTCTCATTGCACTCCTAAAAAAGAACTCCTTCTCTTGGACTCCAACAACTGCTCAATATTTTCAAACCTTGAAGATGGCCATGTGCACCACTCCAGTCCCGACCCTTCCTAATTTCACAAAAACCTTTGTCTTGGAAGGTGATGCTTCAGGGAAAGGAATTGGTGTTGTCCTTATGCAAGAGGGTCAACCTTTGGCCTTTACCAACAAGCATTTGTCTGAAATAAATATGGGAAAATCAATCTATGAAAAGGAAATGTTATCTATTCTACATGTCGTTGATCTGCGTCGCCCCTATCTATTGGAGAAACGCTTCCAAATTAAGATAGACCATCAAATCCTCAAGTATTTTCTGGAACAACGCATTTCCTCCCTGGAGAAACAAAAATGGGTGACTAAGCTCTTTGGATATGATTACGAGATCATTTAAAAGAAGGGAAAAGACAATGTGGTTGCAGATGCACTTTCCTGAAAATAGGAAGATGACAGATCCCCTTTTTCTCTTTCCTTCATTATACCAGATTGGCTACACAATCCCAAAAGTTCACATTTTGATCCAAGAATTACAATCCAATGTTCCAGCTTCCCCAGGGTACAGTTGGCTCCATGATGAGCTTCGATACAAAGGCCATTTGTATTTAAGTAAACAATCAAAACTTAAATCCATGGTACCTTCTGAGCTTCATGCTACACCCACTGCTAGGCACTCCGGGTTTAACAAAACCTATGACAGGGTCAAACGTTCTTTTTTTCTGGGATGATATGAAACAAGAAATTCATAATTTTGTCCCTGAATGTGATGTGTGTCAATGCAACAAGGGCGAAACAGTCAAATCTCCGGGCACACTACAACCGCTTCTGATTCTACCAGCTATTTAGAGGTATATCTCTATGGATTTTAGTACTTGCTTACCCAAATCGGGAAATAAATCAGTCATCATGGTGGTTGTTTATTGCCTTTCCAAGTATTCTCATTTCTGTTCTCTTCAACACCCATTTACAACATCCATGGTGGCTCAAATTTTCACGGATTAGGTCTTCAAGATTCATGGCATGCCGCATTCTATTGTTTCTGATCACGACCCAACTTTCACCAGCAATTTTTGGCAAGAACTGTTCAAGCTACAAGGCACCCAATTGCATCTCAACACAACTTATCATCCCTAGAATGATGGTCAAACGGAAGTTGTCAACAAGTGTTTGGAAACATATTTGAGGTGTTTTTCCTCGGAAAAGCAAAATCAGTGGGCTCAATGGTTACCCCTAGCTGAATGGTGGTACAACATTTCATACCATACAACTACACACATGACTCCTTTTGAAGCGGTATATGGACAAAAGCCACCTTTAGGTCTCTCATACTTACCTGGTGTCTCGAAGGTCCAGGCGGTTGACCAAACGCTTACAGTTTGAGAGGTTATTCTCTGCATCCTCAAAGATAATTTGGTCATGGCACATAATCACATGAAGCAACAAGAAGATCAAGGTCACTCTGAACGTCAATTTGCAGAAGGGGATCAGGTGTTTCTTCGACTGCAACCTTACAAGCAAAATTCCCTCAAGGTCGAGCATTGTCAGAAGCTAGCGCCCAAATTTTATGGTCCTTATTCCGTTCTCAAGCATGTGGGATAGGTGGACTATAAGTTAGATTTTCCCATTCCTTCTAAGCTACATCCTGTTTTTCATGTTTCATGCTTAAAGAAGGTGATTGGAACTAAGTGCCAAATTCAAACCAACCTTCCCGAGTTAGATGAAGAAGGATCCATTTGGCTACATCCACAAGCAGTTTTGGACCAGCGTGAGCGTCACCTGCGTCAGATAACCATCAAGGAAGTGTTATTCCAGTGGAAAGATACAACTCCAGCAGATGCCACTTGGGAACCAACTACCATTATGCAACAATTTCCACATCTCAAGCCTTGAGGACAAGGTTGTTTTTAAAGGGGAGGACATGTTAGGGTCCTAACCCGCACATAGGTATAACAATACATTTAGATGTAATAAAGTTCAACATTAACAAGGCCTTGCAATAAAATAGAACAAGTCGAATGTAAGAAGACCTAATAGAAGCTTCCGCTTCTAGAAGGATCTTCCTCTAGATGCTTCTTTTGATAGACATATTTAGTATAAATAGGAGTCAAGGGTATGAGAACCCTATCTTGGATATTATTGTAATAGATCTCTTCTCGATTGGAGGTTTCTTGCTCGAAGAGGCCTATGAACATTTCTCTCAGAATCAAAGTGTTATTTCTGTTGCTATTGTTATATCATTTCAATGTTATTGTGGTGATTTTTCTGGTTATATTGTTGTTATTCTGCCATTTCTAGCATTTTATTTCTGTTCTGCATACTTTTTATATCTGGTATATTACAATGCAAGACTTCCTCCATTTGACACATTACATTATCAGGAAGGAGACAATCATCCACACAGATCATAAACCACTGCAGTTCATGCAGACACAGGGAAAATTGTAGAATGACCGCCATCAGAGGTGGTCCACATACTTACAACAGTTCCACCTCAACATCAAGTATAAAATAGGTAGTACCAACTGAGTCGTTGATTTCCTCAACCAACCTCCCGTAGACACTCACCACAGTGCTCAACTCTTGCAGCCACAAGACCTCTAGATGACCCAACCTCTATGAGACAAACCCTGACTTCACCACCACATACCAAATGTTGGGCGCAAAATTAGTTGTTGCTAATTTCCATCTTCACGATAGGCTATTGTGTCAACTAGGCCATCTTTGTGTTCCATCAAGCGAGTGAGTGAAGCTGATTTGGGAATCCCACTACAGGCATGTGGCAAAAGACTTCAATGTCGAACATATAGTGGTAGTGCTGCAGAAAAATTTCTATTGGACGAAACTTCGATAGGATGTCAACAAGTATATCGGGTCCTTCACTACCTGCATTATTGCCAAAATGACCACTAAGAAACAGGTCCTATACACCCGCTTCCTAATCCTAACACCCGCTTCCTAATCCTAACAGGCCATGGGAATCCATCTCAATGGACTACGTGTTGGGCCTTCCTTCCACCAAGAGGGGAAATGACTGTGTCTTTGTGGTTGTTGATCATTTTTCCAAGATGGCAATCTTGTCTGCCTACAAGAAGAGAATCACAACATAGGCCACTGCCAAGCTCTTCTTTGAACAAGTATGGGTACATTTTGGAATCCCACAAACCATTGTCTTACATCAGGATAGTTGGTTCCTCATCACATTTTGGTCGAGCCTCTGGTCATTGTTGGACACCAAGATCACCAAGTTCATTGCCTTCCACTCCCAGACAGATGGACAAACAAAGGTCTTCAATTGGATGATAGTGCATATCTCATGCATGTACAATTCCAAGCATCCCCTCACATTGGATGAGAGTCTTCCCTATGTTAATCATAACTACAATAGAGCGCTACACAACTCAACCGACCACAAACTCTTTCAGGTCAGGTTGGGATTCCAACCATTGGGTCCCATGGATGTCGCACTATCTCTTACGTCCACCCTGGTTGATTCATCACCTTCTCCAATTGAAGCTGAAAAAGCCTCCCGGTTCATTGAGTGGATCCAACACATCCGCCAGCAGGTTCAGGATATTTTATAGAAGTTCAATGCCAAGTAAAAGAAACACCATGATCAACATCGGGTGCCACACAAGTTTCAGGTGGGAGACAAAGTGTGGTTACACTTGAAGAAAGAACACCTTACAGGGCCCCATCAAAAGCTTCACCCACTCTGTTACATACCTTACACCATCACCAAGGCTCTAGGTGAGAATGATTTTGAGCTCATCATTCATACTTTCCTTGGCATGCACCCAATGTTCAACATGGATCTCCTTCAACCATGCTTCCCACCATTGTTGGACACCTCAAAGATAACAAAAAAATTGACACAAACATATCTCAACCCTTACTGCATTCAACATGAATCCAATGATCATATTGTGGAAACACGGGTCAAGGGAACTTGCCATCAAAGAATCCATGTTTATCCAATTGTCAAAGCAGGGCAGCTCCTGCACCAAGACAAGTGGTTCACCCGGGGCCAAATTCAACAGAAATTTACTCATATGATGGGGGAACTCAACGCAATGGAGACCATTTCTTCCTAAGGGTGGAGGATTGATCCATATGTATTTTGGTGTCCTCCAACCTATTCCAACTGACTCATTTTGGTACTTTTCCAGTTTGGCAGTTTTTTCCTAGTTTTTGGGTCCCTCACTTCCAGGGCCTTTTTGAGGCCCTAAACAACGTTTTTAGGGATTGCAACATTTATATTTTAGATAAATTCAATTTCTAATGGAAACATGTGTATTCCTTGGATAGACCTTTATAACATGCTATCGTGCGCCTAAAACGAAGATCCTATGCAAAAGTTACGACCACGGGAAGTTGATGTACTAGATTACCTCAACGGGGCCCACATGACTTTTGGCGATTCATCTCCTAGGGTTAGGTTTTTGGATGTCTATGGTTTTAGAATTCCTGTTTATTGTAAAAATGCTTGGAAAGCCTCATTGTAACCATATTATTGTGAATGAGTACAACTGTCACATCTCTTCTCGGAGATAAGCCGCCACCATTCTAGCAAGCTTGTTTTCCACTCCATTTTATAGTTTCAACACATTTTATTATTGAGTAGAAACCAATTTTACTGTATCTCTATTATTTCATCTATGTTATTGTTGCGTCTCTATGTTAAGAATAATAATAATCTTTATTCATTTTCATTCTTCTCATAAAATCTAGATCAGGCATGCCTAGAGGGATGTACCAAAGAGAAAAAATAATAGTTGGAGGAATTTTTGTAGGCATATAGAGGTTTTATAGGATCCTAAAGGATTGCCACATAAGAGGGAAGTATAGAATGAGATACAATTGTTTCCTAACCCCCCTACCAAATATTAGGTTGTATAGATAGTCTATCTTAGAAGTAGATGAAGTGACGAAACAAATGCAACAGTTTTTGGAGCAGAGAGTAATTCGACCAAGAACCTCACCTTGTGGGTCACCTATAATCATAGTACCCAATAAGTATGGGACTTAGTGAATGTGTATTGAATACAGATCCTTGAACAAGATCACACTCAAGAATTGGCACGCTCTACCCAGGATCGATGATTTGTTATATTAGTTTCAACAAGCCAAGTGCTTCACCAAGTTGGATCTCAAATCGGGATGCCACTAGGAATGAATTAAAGAAGAATACACCTATAATATCTCCTTTAATACAAGGAAAGGTCTATATGAATGGATAGTAATGCATTTTGGTTTATGTAATGCACCAACTACATTAATGTGATTGATGAATGTTGTATTATGTCCTTATTTAGATTCATATGTAATAGTATTATTTAGATGACATATCGGTTTATAGGTCTACCTATGAAGAGGACATCTCACATATCATGTAAGTGTTAAAGACCCTAAAAAAAATTAGTTCCTGGCTAACCTTAAGACATGTGAGTTTTATCAATTGTCATTGGTGTATTTGGGGTATGTGATTAGTACATGATTGGTGGTTTGAATGTATGATATATACTGTAAATATGGAGGCCATCCTTAATTGGAAAATTCCTATTAATGTCATTGAATTTAGGAGATTTATTGGGGCAACATAGAACCTACGAAATTTCATAGCATCCTTTTCGGTAGTATTTGTTCCACTCAATGCCACGACAAACATTGGTAATATTTTCTAGTGGGGAAATAATTAGCAAAAATCTTTGGATGAGATGAAATGGGAGATCAATCAAGCACTAGTTCTTACATTTCCTAACTTGCATAATTTGAAATGGAGATAGATGCAAGTGGATATGCTATGGGAGAGGTCCTGATGCAGGGAGGTAAGCTGGTATTCTATCATTTTGAATTGTTTCATGGGGGAGTTTTGAACTATCCTATGTATGATAAGGAGCTCTATGCTTGGTTCAAGTTGTTAAAAAGTGGAAGCATTATCTGATGGGAAAGAAAACCATTATCCATACTAATCACTATCCACTGTAGTATTTGTTGGCTTAGAGTAAATTTCAACAAACTAGACATTATAAGTGGATGGGGTTTTCGCATGATTTTCATCTAGTCATCAAATATAAGAAGGGAAACACTAATAAGCTAGCATGCATGCTTTCAAGGCCACTCACATCCAATATTACAACCTTGGTAACCCTTTTTCACATGGAAACATTTACCCATGATTCTTACAAAGAGGCATACATGGAAGATGAGGACTTTAAAGTGATGTTTCAATGGATATAGGACCATGTTTGTGTAGAATAAGGCGGCGATATGGATGACTATCATCTCTAGAATGGGTTTATAAACAAGTTAGACAAGCTCTACATTCTTAAAGGTGAAATATTGCACCTTATCATAGAGGATCACTACCTCCAAAGTTGCAATACATTTTGGTATTGGTAAGGCAATTGCCAACTTACAAATGTATGTGCATTTGCCCATAATGCAAGAATATGTAGATTGGTATATTAGAGGATGCATAATTTGTTGTACCAATAAGTTAAGTAATACAAATAAATATTTATACCATACCTTACATGTACCCACTCGATCCTAGCAAAACATTTCCATGGATTTTTTTGGTGGTTTGCTAATAACTAAGAAGGGACAAGACTATTTGTTTGTGGTAGTTGACACGTTCAACAAGATGTGCATTCTTATTCCTTGTAAAAATACCATGAAAGGACAAGAAGCAACAAACATGTTCTTTGAATAGGTTTGGGTGCACTTTAGGATACTAAGGATAATCATCTCATATAGCGATACCAAATTTCTCAATGCCTTTTGGACTACACTTTGGGAGAATATGGACAACAATTTGAAGATATCTATTGCTTTCCATCCACAAACATAAATAGTAAATATGATATTGGTTCATATTTTGAGGGGTTACAATTAGAAGCATCCAAATACTTGGGATGAAAATTTGATCTATATTCAACACTCTTATAAAAAAGTGGTCCACACTTCTACTGGTATGTCACCTTTTGAAGAAATGCTTTGGGTATTTTCTGCCTTCACCCTTGGATGTTATGTATGGACAAGAAGGAGTGAGGAATAAATCATAAGAGAAGCATTGAGAGAAGATAAATTTGTTGAAAAGACTAGGTAGATCCATTTGCAAGTACAAGATACAATGAAGAAGTCACAGGTAAAGTACAAGTCCCATCATGATCAACAAAAAACTAAAAAAACATTCAAGGTGGGAGATAGAGTGAGTTGCATCTAAACGAAGAAAGGCTAGAGTGTCTTAGTAAGGAGATCAAGGCTCTGTAGTATGGTCATTTTGAAGTATTGTGGAAGGTGGGTGATAATGCTTACAGACACAATCTACCCCCATATATGCACATTTACTTAGTAGTGAATGTGGAAAATATGAAATCTATGAGCCTTCCATGTTGGATCAGGAAACTGAGTAGATATACCTGCCATAGAGGAATTAGCACCAAAATCTCAAGTAGAGTTGGTAGAAGATAAAGTTTTGCAAAATAATTCTAGAACTGCCAGACAAAGGTTGTGTGACCTTGTAACAACCCCTCTGTTATTTCATATAAGTAATTGAGAACAATAATATATATAGTTTTTTTTAACATTAAAAAAACATTATTTGAACAAGTGAAACAACTATTAACATAGTTCAACAATACACATTCTATTTCATTCATCTCATTGCAACACTAGATTTAGATACAACTTCAATGTATTTAGGATCTGCCAAATCACATACATCACAATAATTTCTACCTACCCAGCCTATCCTGCAAGGTTAGGACCTCTAAGACACATAATCAACGCTCAAGTCAAGGATTCATCTGATTGATTTTGACCATTTAAGGTCTTAAGACTGGCGACTATTCTGAGGAACAAGGAAGTATCTAATTCCCATGTCTTCAATCCATTCCAAAAATTAATTATAATTTCTAGCATACTTAACTATATTCTCTTCAAACACATAAAATCTAGTTACATGATCACCACTTCATAACACCAAATGCGTACTATTACAATAATTCACCATCTTATTCATTTAAAGGATAAGAATAATTTCCATTAATATCTGGACAAAAACTTACAGTAAAAACGAGAGGCCATTCAATAAGAAATCTATCCTTTATGAAAGTTTCAACCTTACTTATGTTTACCTTGAATAAGTGTCACAACCCTACAAGGTACAACCAAGTAAATAGATATCTCATCCACCTAACAATTTAAAAGAGGAAAATAAGAGGAGAGAAAAACACTCAACACATAGTGAAATTCATAAGCTTACTTTGTACTTTGTGAACTAATTGTTAAAGTGATGAATAAATTCTGCAAACAAGTGAAGGTCTATTCTGAGAATGAGTTAATAAGTTATGAAAGAAACATAAAGTTTCTCTTCTGGGTGACACTATGCAACCACTTCCAGAGCCAGCTCCAGAAGTGCGTAGACGAACTCCTTGAATGCCCAAGTTTAGACGAAACAACACCCAGTGCACAGAGACCACTCATGGCAGGTGGAGGATTTAAGGATTAAGAATAACTAAGATTAGGAGAGACAATGTGAAATACACAAGGGATATTCAAATCTTGCACACAACAAATAGAATCTAAAGCTCAGGAGAAAGAGCGCATACATGGATCAGTGAGGAAATCAAAAGTTGAAATTCCTTTGAAGAAACTAAAAGATGAGATCTAATCATGAGGAGTCAGAATCCCCACAACCGTTTGATTAAACAGGACTACTTCACTTGATAAACCTTGACACCTTTTGGATTAGTCACTTCGACATATCTGAGTCATTTAATTTAAGAGAGCCCCGAAGCTCGAAGTTGTGAAGTGTAACTACACCGTAGATCGATGAGTGATTACTAGCCATTGGATCCTCAAGGCTTCATCTATTCAGTGAGTTAGGTTCGTAACTGTAAAGAGTGAAGAAAACCCCGAAGCTCCAAAGTCCTATAGTGAAGGATTGTCGTAGATCTGGCAATCGATCACAGGTCGTTAGATCTACGAGCCTTCATTTTTTGGCATTTCGGTAATTCAACACTTTGACAGAATTAGAGTCATGGAGTTAAAGGTTAAGGATATCCTAGAGTCTCGAAGTATGGAGTAAATCCTGTCCATCAGTTGATGGAAGGATGTGGTTCATAGATCTATGAGTTATTCAGAAATCGGCTCTCTAGCTAATTTAAGGTGTAGGTTCTAAGGATTAAGATAACCCCAAACTTTCAAAGTCTCGGAGTGAAGGTCAACCATAGAGGAGGAGTGTAAACCATCAGATCTCCGAGCCCTTTGGAGGTTCGGCGATCCAAGTAAAATAGTTTCAAGTAGTGTAAGAGGAGAAAACCCCCAAATCCCAGAGTCTCGAAGTGGATCTCCACCATGGAGTCTCGCATGAGGAGAATCTTCATCTGCCGTTGGATTAAGTTCTTAAAGGTTAATGAGGAAGGTGGATGAGCAGGGTTAACCTACAACTGTTGGTAAACTCAGCTTATGACCGAATTCATTCGGTAGCTCTCCAGGTGGAAAGGAGTGTTGAAGTTAAAAAAAAAAACCTCTGGAGCACTGGAGTTCTGGAGCTCTGAACAACGCCCTTTTTCCCAGAGCTAGGTTCTATCCCAAGGTCACATGTAAACTTAGTCAAAGAAAAAGAGCTAACCCACTACAGATTAAAATTTTCAAACTCTAGAAAGTTTCAACAAACTTCCCTTGATCCTAGAAATTTTGAAATTAACTACAAACTGAACATAGACCTCCACACTACAGATATTTCAGATTTATCAACAATTTTGACAGATAAAAACACGATAAAATATTTGGATTAAAATGAAAATCAACAAGGATCCATCATACAACAAAATTGAAATGTCGAAGCTTTAACATGAATTAGGATACAATTTCATATCTAGATTACAATTCGATAGAGATCCCATCATATGAATTAATTTGGATTTGAATGAATTTAAATATAGAACTCATAATATAATTTTGGAACTAACACCATGATCTACCAATGAATAATTCACTGTTATATTCTAAACAATCTCAGCTAAAGATTCTGATCATTCAATTTTAAATATAGATAAAATACAAATGTAGAGCATATTCCATTTACAATACAATTTTGTTTTTCACCATAAAGACCAAGCCTTCCCAAATTAGGGAGAGGAAAATGTCTGGAATTACAACGAATTTTTAAAATATAAACACTCTAATTATTATCCGCTTGATATCAATAGTAATTAAAATATAAACTCTAAACTAAATTTTTTTGACAGTAATTATATCAATTGCCATTCATGCTTTCTAGTGATTCTAAAGTGGCCCTTTCAGTCTAACATACAACTATACTAATACCATGAATAAAATTTAGAATACAAAAATACCAGAACCAATGAACGCTCTGAAATTAAGATGCCTTCAAAGTCTTTCACTCTTTTTTTTCTTGTGCTTGCTAATCATAGAGACTTCACCGATACGTCCCGACCAATCCTAGGGGTACTCTTCTTCCCCCTTAGCCCCCCGAGCCACAAAAGGGCCACACACAAGAAACCAACAATACTAGCTCCAAGACTTGCCTCACAAGGAATAACTTCCGCTCTTTTTACAAGCTTGGTATCCCAACTCTCATAATTAACACATAGTCCAATAAAAATTTGGGAGCATAACAATGCTCAGAAAGAAGATCCCTTTTCCCTTCTCCAAAATTTGTTTTTATAGAATTTTCTTCCTTGACACATGTCCTTATGCATATATAATTAACTTTTTTTAGTTAATTTTAATTTGGATTACTCACTCAAACACTTTTCACAATCTCCCCAAGTTACACGAGTAATTACCATTTTTATTTTATTTAAAAGGTCAAAATCCCTCAAAAGGATCAATGTGTTCCTATTTTCACTCCTAGGTGTCCCTTTGTTCCCCAAGTTCTCATTTAAGGAGTGTCCCCTAACTAGATCTTAGTTAGAGTTTAATTAGGAGTCTTCTTCTAGTTAGACTAGTGTATTTTGACTCTAGATTTTATTCTATGTACAACCAACCTCTCAAGTTATTATTTATTTCTATTTGAAAATTTCCTTTTTATTAAATTCATACACACATGTGCATTTTATTCAATCTTTTTATTTTTTTCCCACCTTTTTCTAGAATTAGATTTATCCCAAATTTAATATTTTAATTATTCCCCAAATTAGACTTAGACTTGGGCCAAATCTTAGGCTTAGGCTTAGAGTCTTGTTAGGATTTTCAACTAAATCTATTGTTTAATTAATTGGTTAATCCAATAAGGTCTAAATATTTCAATGTTTTTCTAGGCCATCTAGATTTATTGACTTAAGTTTAATTATGCGATGTGCCCTTCAAGACGCACTTCTGTGCTCCAAGGGTGCCACTCGCCTTAGACTTGTTTTGGAAGTTGTCTGAACCTTGGAGTCAACACTCCACTCGGTCAACCTTATGCGAGACTAAGGGCTTCTAAGGAATAAGGACTTTGCCTTATTGCACGCTCCTTAGAAATCTTCGTGAGAGACTGTCTCAGTCTGCCCTCACGACATCGTGGGCCTTTCGAACTAGGTAATCGTTAACCTACAGTTCATACCACGATGGGAGTGCTAGTAGGCTATAAGAGGGACACTGTCACACCTCTCCCTCAAATTTTTGGTTTCTGTGCATGGTCCCTCTACTCCTTATATGAGTTGGATTAGCAAGCATCGTCAAGCCTGCATCCACTGACAAAAACACTTTCAATGATTCTATATACATAAATCATACTATAATCAATCGTACAACATATGTGCATGAAATGACATACTCAATAAATACAATCCACTCCCTGACTCAATCCGGAGTCCAAGGGAATCCATCGATGCCATCAACATCCTTAACCTGTCATGTGTCCTGTACACTCAGGATGATGTGTCAAAAGCATATTTCAATATATATACATCAATGTTACACATCAAAATTACTCACTTTGATAGTGTCGCAAGTGTCATCATTACAAGTGTCGCAAGTGTCGCATTTTGCTCACAAGTGTCGTAAGTGTCAGGAAAAGCATACTGCCATAATGCCTATGTCGTATCTATAACGACATCATAAAGACATTTGAAACACCTCAAACATTTGATTTGGAAGAAGAGGAATGGTTAACTGGGTTTTTGAACCTCTTTCCATTTGAAAGAACCACAAAAATTGAGTTTTTAGAGGAGAACGCTCCCCTATACCTCTCTCCGGAGTGTTGGCACTCCCCTATAGACTATCAGAAAGCATTATAACACACCATCTTCCCTTTTGGAGGAGTGTTTCTACTGTCAGGAGTGTTGGCACCCCCCTATACATTAATAGGGAGCGTTATAATGCTGTGATTGCCCTTTTGGGGGAGCGCTATCTATTCTGGGAAATAGTTGGTTTGTTGAGAAGAATGGGGGAAAGATCTCTTCAATCTTTTAAGGCAGTTGGATTCGAATCCTTGGTCAAGCCATGATCTTAGGGAAGATCCATAACTTAAGGAGGAAAATCCTCAACTTACCCTAAATATATCTCAAGTGGTTGGGCCTCTCCAAGCCTATATAAGCATGCTTTCTTATGGTGAAAAAAGGGAATGATTGGAGGCATGAAACCTATGATCTCATAAGAAATAGACAGTGAAGTGGAGGAGAATTATCAGTGAAGCTATTTTCATTCTGATCGTGGGTCTTTTGAGCAAGGGTTAGACAAGGAGGACTTGATGAAGTTGCTGCACTCACATCTACGGTTGTAAGTTTCCTTCATTGTTGTTCTCATTAATATGATATGCTTGGTCTGAATCTATCTAGTTTGTGCTTAATCCTACATGAACTTGTCTCTAATAGATAGATCTGTTTCAAACTAATCTCAGTAGAGTAGGAAGTGGTTGTACTTTTGTTTGTCTACAGGGCTTATTGAGGAGCGAAAGATTGGAGCTCAACTCGGACCGTGCAGGGACAAACAACGATAAAAGGTGCTTATTTTCTCCTTCCTCCTCACACATTAGTTTATCTAGATATAAAAGGAAGTCAGTGACCATGATAAGAATCTTCTGTCTTAAGAGTTAAGATTCTATCTCTCAAGAGGAGATCTACCTGTCCGCAGGGAGATTTTCCTTCAACAGAAATTGGCGACTCCACTGGGGACGAATTGAAACTTTTCAGTTTTGGTCTTCCTCATAGACCTTGTCTTACCCTTTGTTTTTTTCAGACCTTTTTCACCCGATATGTCTGATTTCATTTTCTGATTGAATCCTTAGTCCATCACATGCATCTTGATTGACAAAAATTTGACTAAAATTTAGGGTTTTTGGACTTTTTTTGAGTTTTTGAAGCCTAGCACCCCTGTGCCTATGTTATCCCAGTGCCAACACTCCATGGAAGTATTATACATAGATTTATAATAGTCTGGTGTCCATTACACCAGAGCGCCAACCTCTCCTTTGCAAAAATACCTTCCAAAATTGCATTTTCTGAGGTCTAGACCCTGTTTTTTTCACTTGCTGAGGTTCTTTGTGATTCAATGCTTCTTCCTATTGACCTTTGACATCCTTCCTCCTGAGAAGTAAGAACCTTGTTGTTCAGATTTTGTGGAATTCTTCCTTATTTTTGAGTTTTTTTTTTTCTGTTGAGAGCTTGAAATCAATCCACTGCTTTCTTCTCTCCTATCCGACTGAGCGAGAACTCTGGTGAAGGGCATCAACAATCTGTGAATCATATTGTTTGGTTATTTGAGGCCATTGTTATTAAACATCTCTTTTTGTGTGAATTGTTTGATTTTTCTTTGTTATCTTTTGTTTTCTGTTTGCTTCTTGTTTCAATCATAGCAAGAGGGTGTGTGTCATTTGTGCAAAACCTACTTATACTTGTCCGAATCTCCTTGATCTGAAAGGGTAGTTGGTAGGAGAGGCTTTTTTGCATTGAATTAATCATCATTCGCATACAAACGACAAAGATACATTTTAGTGATGGGTTTGCATATTAGAATGCGTTTTTGCAAATTTTTTAGCATTGCATTGGATTCGATTGAGAACCAATTAATTGAGGACATTTCATATTAGTGTTTGATAGTGAAAACGACTCTTTCTCTTTCCCTTAAATTGGTGTTCATTGAAAAGAAATGATTTATTATCATATTTCATGCATCTTTTTGGGAATTGAGTCCTCATCCCATCAGTTTCACTTTCGTGCACCCTTTGAGTAAAGAACAGCTTTAAAACGAACGCTAATTAAAAATTATCTAGAACATTTTTTGTTTTTAGGATCTTCCACCAACAGTAGACTAGGGTTAGCACTTTGGATTACGCTGTGAGTACAACTCTCCAAAGTTTTCAAAAAAAACATTAGCATCCTGAGCTAGGGAGAGTCAAATCCAATTGTCGTATTGGTTTTCTGGGATCCCCTCTCACACAGGGGTTACGCAAGAGGTCGCATTCGGGTGAATTACAGAGATTATCCCTCCGTGGTTCAACTGTTTGTAGTGGCCGGATCATATATTGGGGGTCACTTGGAGGTATACCAATGATTATGTGTGGGAGCCTCTTGGGTTGATTTCAGACTTTCTATCCTACCCATACATTTTGGATCAGACTGTCGACTGTACCCGCCCAGGGACTCACTATGAATTGGTGTCTTTAGTTGCCATAATATTTAGGTACTTACACAAGGTGACAGTGAAGGGAAGTCTCACTGTACCTGGAAGAGACATTGGTCAAAGTCACTCGTGCTCCTTGGAGGGTAAATCCACAATTACTGCGTGGAAGCTTGAACCAAGGTGAAAGTCCGTTAAGCAGGTTGCCATTGTAACTATTCCACCATATCCTAGCCCCTTCTTGACTTGATCACACGGCGTTGGATTTCATCACCAACTAGTATGATCATCGAAAGAAGTTTTTGTCTGCTTGGTTGATTCCAAGATTTTATTAGCGTATGCTGTTTCTTTTGTTAGTTGGCCCTAGATTTTTCAGTCTGTTCTTTTATTCTCCACGATTGAGCCTATAGACGATAAAGGTCTTCACCGATCATGTAGGATGCAAGGGCTGCCTCTGGAAGGCTATCAACCCTTACCTCCTAACCCTCTAGAAGACAACTATCGTAGAGAGGTAGAAAATCAATCCGACGTTGGAAGTGCTATTGCTCCTCCGTTAGATAACCTAGAAGATGCTTTGGTTACAGTTGCAAATCCCACTACATCTGTGTCAGGAACCCCTCTCGAACCACTTTTAGTTCATTTAGACTCCCTTGGGAACGTCATAGACGAAGAGGTCCCACGATTACCAGAGAGGATTTTTACTGAAACATATATGGGATCCACATAACCAATCTTTGGTGATGAATATAGGAATCCTATTCGTCCTAGCACCGCAGTAAATACCAATCCCACACTTGCTCATTCTATATGGAGGACTTCATCGGGACACAATCTCTATGAAAATTTCAAATCCTTTCGATAGCCTTTTCATCCTCATGACCCTCCTAGTGAAACAGGACCATCCGGTCAAACCATGAATCACCCAATCGATCAGGTTGTTAACCCTACTGTTACACTACCACAAGTCCATCCTAATGCTGGACTCATCACCTCTACTCATGTCCAAAGCACTTCAATCTCTACCCCCATTTCTACAAGCTTTTACTCTATAGCCCCACATGTTCCACACGATCCTACTGGGACATCTGCTCACCCGAGAATGCAGACCCCTACTGGACAAACACAACTGGCTAGAGGGAAACCACCATCCAATAAACCTTTTCCTCCTCGAGGACTACCTTTCCATGGTGAGCCTACCCCTCCCGGGGGACAACCCACTTTTCATGCTCCTCCTGGAGGGAAACCTCCGTTTGCCAGTCATCCCTTGGTTATAAATCCACCGCTGGTAGGGGGGAAACCCTCATTTGCTGGAAACCCTTCACAATCCTGGGGAGTATCTTCAGGAGGCACTTTTACTCAAGCCCACGTTGGGGGGCACTCGTATAATAACCCACTAGGAGGAGTATCCAATCCTGCTCCTTCCAGAATATCTTACGCACAATCTTATCCGGGTGGCATCCCAAACACCACCTGGAGTTCTCCGGGATCACAGTCTTATCCTCCTCATGGGTCTAATGTGTATCTGCCTCTGGGATCTACTCCTTACCATTCTTAAGGAAAAAATGTTTATCCTCCTCACGGGAAAATAAATCACCCGACCTATAATGTTCATAAGCCACCGGGTTATGCAAATGTTTCTCATTCATCATCGAATCCTTCTTATCCTTGCCAGCAACAACTGTATGTAGGAGGAACTACTAGTTACAAATATCCACCTAACCCAGTTTATCGTCCTACTGGTGTTCCTATGCCGCACTAGTATCATTCGCAAATTAACCGACAGCTACCTTTCCTTGTGACTCTGGATCTCCCAGATTTGTCTTGGTTAACTAATGATCCTATTTTTCATTCACCGGTTTGGCCAGTCATTCCAGCTAAACTTCCTTCTAATATTTCAAAATTTGACAGAAACCTTGGCGAAGATCTGAACAACCATGTGATGACTTTCCATTTGTGGTGTTCACAAAACTCCCTCATGGATGATTCTGTACTTTTGCGTCTTTTCCAGTGAACACTTACCGGTTCGGCAGCAAAGTGGTATATTGAACTACCATGTGCTTCTTTTCATGATTTCAATTCCCTTGCCATGTCTTTCCTCACGCACTTTCAACTGCTTATTCACTACGAGACGGGTACTGAACTCTTGACCTCCCTTCGTCAAACTAACTCTGTGAATATCTCTAACCATATTCATGAGTGGAGGCGACGACGAAGGATGATCAAGGCAGTCATTCCCGACATACTATTGGCATAATGGTTTACTAAATCACTGTTACCCTCGATCGCTCGCAATGTCTCTATGGGTGGTGCAGTCATAGAGGAATAAGCCATCACTCGGGCTTAGTATTTATATTTGGTTTATTCCCAATCTGGTACTTTGTATGATTTGCTTCTGAATGCTACTCGAGCTAATACTGATCCATCCAAACCATCATCCTCATCTCATGCGGATGGTGTTATCGGTTCCGTCAAAACTCAATATTTTTCCCAATCGACAACACTCTCCTTTACTTCCCCCCAAACTCATATCTCTGAGGTGAATGCAGTTCAATCTGCCCCTTCACAACAATCCGGAGGTAAGAAGAAGACAAAGAATAAATCAAAAAATAATAATGAATAACCAAAAAATCAAACACCTGTTACCGAAAAGAAAACACAACGGAAACTGAAATTCCCGTGTATCATTTGTGGTGACAATCATTACACTCGAGATTGTCCACTTCGCAATGAAGTAGCCAAAATTTTCCAAGGAAAGTCACAATCCGTTGTGCTCACTCAACCTTTTCCACAACAACAGTCCATGGTTGCTGAAACTCCCTCTCCTGGGGGCAGTTCTAGCCCTACTAATGATGAGGCCTCGTCGAGTGCACATATTTATATGTTCAATGGGATTAATTTGACCACTCAATCTAATACATATGACACACCAGGTAACCCTGACAAAGGAAAATACACTAACGGTACCGGTAATTTACCGGCTCCATCATTGTCCTCCGTTAGTCTTCCATCGGTTAATCCTCCGTCTGGACCACTTCAGATTGAGAAACCCACGTTCGACTCTATCTTACGCCCTCCGAAGAGCACTATATGTAAAGCTACCTTTAATCCTAGTTCATGTGCTGCCCAGAACTACAACATTGTTGAAGATTTGGCTCAAGCACTATGTGCTATGTCTACGTTAGAAGTTCTACAACACTGCCCCAGTCAATGTAGAATGCTCTTAGCTGCCCTTGGTGCTGTTGATCCCGAGTCGTCCAACCATATCATGTTTAACCTGGATAATTATGCATCTCAAATCTCTCACCAACTTGCTTTTCAAGTTGATGTCGTTGTTCATAATCAACAAATCCACCGAACTATTATGGATGAGGGATCCTCAACTTGTGTCATGTATTTGGCATGTTGGAAAGGTTTAAAATCACCATCACTCAACAAATCCCCAACGATGTTATGTGCCTTCGATGGGCGAGGTTTTCATCCCCATGGACTTTTACAGTCCCTGCCCATCCAATTGGGTGGCAAAACTGTTACTGTTGATGTCGAGGTGGTCGATGCTCCCCTCGATTACAACTTGTTACTTGGAAGAAGTTGGCTTTATGCTATGACTGTCATTGCCTCATCAGTTTTTCGATGTGTCCAATTTCCTCATCACGGCAAAATTGTCACTGTTGATCAGTTGGATTTTTGCACAACCGATGCTCGCACTCCTGCTACCAACAATATTCCTTTCTTGGGAGACCAAAAGATCACATATGAAAGTGTTGGTGTTGGCTTACTGAAATATTCTAGCCTCATGGGTACCTTCCCTACACCACTTCCACTGACTACAAATCATATTGCCACCGTCGATATGATTTTGACCGCGGCTTATTAATCTTTGAAATCATCTGACTCTTGGATTGTACCTTGTCCATTGGAATTTGATACAATAGGTGACACCGTGCCACTTAGTCCAACCGAAACGTCATACGTTTCTATCCAATTCGCTTCTCCCTCGTCAGATGACCAACATCTATTGGCGCTTGACGTTTCCTCAATGCAATCACGGTTGAGTTCCTTGTCGTCTGCGATCGACTACATTTCCCCAACTTTTTCTTCGGATGAATCTATTCCAAAGATGCTTCGCATTGATAAGTTACCTTGGGATAATAACCGTCACCAGTCGTCTTTTCTTCCCCCTCATGAAGAAATTCGGGCAGATATACAGTCTATCTCCCCTCCTGATGTCGATTTTCTATCATCTCCCATGCTTTCAACTTTCGATGATTTGGATTCGGTAGTAGACATGGTGATTTATTTGGTAGGGTTATTAGAGCCTGATCTCCTTACTCCTATCGCCACCCTCGACATGTGTTCCTTCCCAAGTGATTATCTTCCATCCAGTGAAGATCTCTTGGAAGCCATGACCGAGTTTTGTCCCTTGACATGGTATCCTTCCAGAGCGTTATCCTCTTGGAAGCCATGATCAGGAAGAAACCACGAGCATAGTTTCTCTTCTCTGTGGAAAGCTTGTTAAAAAATGAAATAGAGGTCCTGAGCATAGTTCTTTTCCTGTGTCAAGCTCATTAAAAAATGAAACAATCATCTTTCTTGAACCTTCTTTTCATCCACCCTTCTCCTTTTTCGGTGAATGAATTGAAGCTTGGAGGGCATGTCTCCGACCTTTGTTGATAATTCTGGAGTTAAGCCACTATCTTTTCAAGCTGGGGGCATACCAAGCTTAGTCTTTGTTCTTTCTCGTGCTCATAAATACATGAAAATGCATCCGGGTAAACTTTTATCTCTTTTTCAGACTTGTATGGATACACGAAAAAGGAACCCCCTGTAGTCTTCTATAAACTCTTTTCAGACTCTCTAAACATGAAAATATTTCCGAGTGATCTTGCTTCCTTTCCCACTCGTTAAAAGTTTTGAAAGGGCGTCTTTCGAGTGATAATTTATCTCTTTTTCAACCTCGCGAGACTAACATTACGAAAAAGGACAACATTGGAGTCATCTTTAAGTTCTTTTCAAACTCTCTAAACATGAAAAGATTGCCGAGTGACCTTGTTCTCTTCACGCTCATTAAAGTATTTGAAGAAAAATGTCTGTTGAGTGATAGTTTATCTCTTTTTCGGTCTCATCAGACTACTTTACGAAAAAGGAACTGAGAGAGTTCTCTTTTAAGTGTTTTTCCAGACTCTATAATCATGAAAAACCTTTGAGTTTTCTATCTTTGGACTCATTAAAACAAACATCGACAGGCCCATATGGGACCGAACCCTTACTTCTTCCAGTTCATTAAACAAAGGGAGAGGAACTTACCAAAGGTGAGTTATATCGAGCATGTGTTACCCTCCTCGAGCTCGTTAAATTAAAAAGAGGTACTCGTCTATCTGGATGGGGGGAAAAATTGAAAGAAGCAAGCCAAGCAATTTTTGAGAACTTTACCAACAACTCTTAGAGTTTCCCTTGAACACGACACTTTGTCTTTGCACGCATTTTAATCCGCTGAAGCTCTGTACTGAGCCAATTCCTTGAGTTTCTTTTACTCCTTTGGGTCACCCAATGTAAGTCACATCATCCACTACATCATCAAGTTTTGGTCCATGTCATGTTTATGTTATCATGCCTCGGTGTTCAAGGGAAGTATCTGCCTCGAGAGTCAACCATCACAAATATCTTGTCTCAATACCTATGTTAGTCCATGTTCATTTGATATACCAATTACATCTCTGTGTTTGTTTCGTGTCGTTGATGGGGGATACATCAAGGCCCTCCTTCGACGAGTCTATTCCTGTCGACTTCAACACATTATCCAGGAACGATAATTAGAAACCAATTAGTACTTTGGGACCTGCATGCCTCAATGGTAGGCCTCCTCACATTCGACAATGGGTTTACATCATTGACCTCTGATCGAATGATTCCACAGATGTTCAACTTTAGCTCATCCATTCAGATTCATTGGAATGTACTAGAAGTACCTTGGGAATCATTGACATCAATGGTGATCTCCCTCATGCTTGTTAACGGTTTACATCATTGACCGGTAATCAAGTGGTTTCTTCCATGTTCGACATCAGGACATCTATTCACATGGTTAGATTCGTACTACATCGGGATCGGTAAGAAGATCCTGGGTTGAGTCATCACTCTTTTATGTACTTTTCCCAGGTTACGAAGGGGTTTCTCTTGAACAATGACACATATACTGTCACATAGATCCACTTTGTATTGGTCGTGGCTATGTCTTGTCATCTCGTAGATCCACTGTGTATTCTTCATGGCTACGATCAATTCAGGTCATAGGAGTATAGATCCCCACTGTATCCTCGGTGGCTATACATTTTATCAATACAATTATGGATCCACAATGTACTTTATGGCGGTCATATCTTGCAAGTCTTTATCACCCAAGCATAGGTATGCCTGCCTTGGGTTTGAAACATGTCATAATATTTGTTGGGTGTTTGTGTGCAACTTCTGTCAGGTTCCCTGCATCTATACCCTTGCTTGAAAGTCTACAAAGCATTTCAGCTATCAGTTCTCGTCTTCTAACTTCATACTTTGGGGGGCAATCTATTACACATCAAAATTACTCACTTCGATAGTGTCACAAGTGTTGTCATTACAAGTGTCGCATTTTGCTCACAAGTGTCGCAAGTGTCAGGAAAAGCATACTGCCATAATGCCTATGTCGTACCTATAATGACATCAGAAAGACATTTGATTTGGAAGAAGAGGAATGGTTAACTGGGTTTATGAACCTCTTTCGATTTGAAAGAACCACAAAAATTGAGTTTTTAGAGGAGAACGCTCCCCTATACCTCTCTCAAGAGTGTTGGCAGTCACCTATAGACTATCATGGAGCGATATAACACACCATATTCCCTTTTGGAGGAGCGTTTCTACTGTCAAGAGTGTTGGCACCCCCCTATACATTACTAGGGAGCGTTATAATGCTCTGATTGCCCTTTTGGGGGAGCGCTATCTATTCTGGGCAATAGTTGGTTTGTTGAGAAGAATGGGGGAAAGATCTCTTCAATCTTTGAAGGCAGTTGGATTCGAATCCTTGGTCAAGCCATGATCTTAGGGAAGATCCCTAACTGAAGGAGGAAAATCTTCAACTTACCCTAAAGATATCTCAAGTGGTTGGGCCTCTCCAAGCCTATATAAGCAGACTTTCTTATGGTGAAAAAGGGGAATGATTGGAGGCATGAAACCCATGATCTCATAAGAAACACACAGTGAAGTGGAGGAGAATTATCAGTGAAGCTATTGTCATTCTAATCGTGGGTCTTTTGAGCAAGGGTTAGACAAGGAGGACTTGATGAAGCTGCTGCACTTGCATCTATGGTTGTAAGTTTCTTTCGTTGTTGTTCTCATTAATATGATATGTTTGGCCCGTTTCTTTCTAGTTTGTGCTTAATCCTACATGAACTTGTCTCTAATAGATAGATTTGTTTCAAACTAATCTCAGTAGAGTAGGAAGTGGTTGTACTTTTGTTTGTCCACAGGGCTTATCGAGGAGCGAAAGATTGGAGCTCAACTCAGACCGTGTAGGGACAAACACCGGTAAAAGGTACTTCTTTTCTCCTTCCTCCTCACACATTAGTTTATCTAGATCTAAAAGGAAGTCAATGACCATGATAAGCATCTTCTGTATTAAGAGTTAAGAGTCTATCTCTCAAGAGGAGATCTACCTGTCTGCAGGGAGATTTTCCTTCAACAATCAATAAAATCAATAAGCCATAACACCTCAACATCATCATATATAACCCATAATCTGAATGAAATCACAATGTACCATACCCGGATCACTTGCAAACAAGTGTCCTCAAAGAATAAGTTAATAATAGTGTGTTCAATAGAGAAGGATGTTACATGCCTCTAGCAGATCCAGTTGAAAGGACAACTTGTAGACAAGGAAAAATGATATTGCAGGGATAAGATAGAGGAAAATTTTCCTCATCTCATTTAGTAAAATATTTTTGGGGACCAAAAGCCTCGCTAAATGGGGAGGCATGATCCATAATGGATCATTATATAATTCATCATCTATATTGGTACTTTTTGGGGAGCCAATTTGAGTCATGAAACAATAGTATTTAGGGTCAAAATTATTATCCCCTTGATGTTGTTCTACGCATTGATATATTTCCAATGGTTCAAAAATCACCTCAATTGGAGCTTGTATGCGAAATTTATACCTCCCGCAAGTTGAACTACCTTGTTGACCACCATGATACTTAGCGGATGACATGTCATCCCCTATTATTGACACATGTGAGGATAATGATGTGTGGAATTTCAAGAACATTATGAAGGATCCAAAACCCTAACATTAATTAAGGGTTGAAGCATGCAAAAACCCTAACCCTAGATTACTATCAAGTTATGTTAAATATTGGGTTCCATTCTTCTGGCATTGTACTTATTCCATTGTTGAGAAGAGCATATAGGAGTGGGATTTGAGAGCATAACATAGGAGGTAGAAGATTATGTAGCAACCACTCAGGCCACAATGTCATAGGAAACTCCATAGAGAGTACCCCTCTTTTTTTACTTGCATTTCACAACTGAAGAAAAGAGATAAGATCATGTGCCTCACTTTCTAGCTAGGTTTTCTACCAATCAGGTTTCCTAGGTCATATCTTTTGTTCATTTTTATGGATGGTGTGTTAATTTCTTGTTCTTTCTTTTTTGAATTTTAGTTATTTCATAAATTTGAACACTAAGCTAGTGATAATAAATCTGAGATCTAAGGAAATAAATTGCATAACAAAAGATTTAGGAACATTGCTAGATCTCTTATGATGAACTTTTCCAGTGGAATATCCATGGAAGTTTATAGATAATAAAATCTCTTAAAAGTGATTAAACCTTCAATCTTTGATTGCCACTTTATCCTAGGTTAATTTCAACAAAAACTTTTGTGGCCTAGAGAATGTTAAAGGCTCAAGGGAAAGGTATCGTCTAAGATGGAAGGGGAATCCCTTTGGCTGAGCATGTGTTTCAATGTTCATTATATCAGGTAGTCCTTAATGCTTCTCTAGTGTGGTAAAGTTCTCACTGAGAATACATGGTTCTCATCCCTTTACTTCTTCAAGAGGGAAATTAATATGATTAAGTATATTCTTGACATGCAAATTTAGGACTAGTTACCATTGCTAGAGATTAAGATGAAACTTCATCTATCAATCTTAGATAAAAAATTTATTGCACGTATCACAGATATCGATCCATTTAATATTATGATTGCACTAGGCTTATAGGCCTTAGCTTCTTGGTAGATACACTACACATGTAATAGAGCAAATTCCTTTCAAAAATATAAGCCCATTGATGGATACAAATGGCTTTGTTAGAAAACCATCTTGGATGTATGATTAAATGAGCTATGGAGGTTTAATTCTACCCACAAGAGTTGGATTTTCCAACTTTTCAACATGTGGAAACCTCTCATGCAGCTTATGACTAGGTTTTTTTATTGGTAATTGATTCATGGGGGTTAGACCTTTAAGCTAAACACTTGTCTAGATGGGCATATCAAATCCCATTTTTTATGTGACAAAGTAGAAAGTTTGAAGCATTTGTTATAGTCTATTTGCTAAATCTACCAAGGGATGGGTAGCTAAATTAAGTAGCTATTTACTTTTCAACATGTGGAAACCTCTCATGCAGTTTATGACTAGGTTTTTTATTGGTAATTGATTGATGGGGGTTTGACCTTTAAGCTAAAGACTTGTCTAGATGGGCATATCAAATCCCATTTTTTATGTGATAAAGTAGAAAGTTTGAAGCATTTGTTATAGTCTATTTGCTAAATCTACCAAGGGATGGGTGGCTAAATTAAGTAGCTATTTACTTCTAGTATAATATCTCCTTGAATGCCACCTTGTTAGATGATAATCTCCCTTGAGCTATTTGCTAAATCTACCAAGGGATGGGTGTCTAATTATGTAGCTAGTTACTTCTAGTATATCTCTCTTGAAATACCACCTTGTTAGGATCTCCCTTGAGACACTAAGTTCAAAATCCCTTGAGCATGTGGAGGAACAATTGCATCATGTTACTAGACATAATTTATACATTAACATAGGTAAAAGGCTTATATGAACTATTTGGCCATAATTAGTGCATAATCTTTTTATAATCGTCTAAATTCTATGCAGAGACACCACATTTAGGACTCACTCTAAATGGAGATGGAGAAAAAACACCACATTTAGGACTCACTCTAAATGGAGATGGAGAAAATGTGGGCAGTTGGTTTGTCATTTAACTCTAATTTTGTTGTTAGTTAAAGTATTGACACAAACAATAGGTATTGATGACTTTAAGTACTTGGTCCAAAATTTTAGAGACATTCTCATGATAGAATAATTTGATATTGTTCCTTTGAGAAATTATGTTGTCAATCCTATAATGTTGGTTAATGTCATGTCTAAGTTATTGTAAGGCATTATAGGAATTCACTTTGACATTTACAATAACATAAATGGGCTAGTGAAAGAGAAGTTCGAATACATAACGTGTGGCGATAAATCGTCTCATCTATACCCTTGGCTTGGCCAACTTGCTTAGAATCAATCCATCAAAATATCTATAATCCCAACCTCAGATACTTTATTTGATTATTCCATCAGTGTTTCTCAACCCTAAGTTAAAGCTTGTTTGTCCATACCCAAAAAGGACACGTCATCTGCAGAGACATGGACAAAAATTAAAGTATATTCCACTACACGGAATTGGAATAATGAAACCATGAATAGCAAAGATTATCGCAAACCTAAATTCTATAATACCGTGGATAGGAAGACCGTTGTCAGCATTCCTGTGACCTCCTCAGTCGGCTATATAATAACGCTCAATGGTAGCATATTTTAGATGCGTCTATCCTGACTATCAATCCCCTTGCTACTCTCCGGAAGAAGTCGGACTGGTTAGCAAATATTGGCAAGATTCGTTTGAAGCAGCAGCAGGCATTCCCGAAAATGGCTGCCAGTAGTAGTATGCGTGAATCGCTGGAGGAATACGAATTAGTGGACCATGAGGTTTCAATCAAGTCATCAGTTGAGAACAGACTGTCCTTTTTCGCTAAAGAATTAGGTCTGGATCGAACCCGCCTCGGCCGAAGTCAAGAAAACGGACTAACACTCGGTAAGGGATTTTCTCACAGCTTTATGAATGGATGTTTACAAGATTTTATTATAGAAAGAGATGGCCCCTTCTACAAATGGTGGGCGAGGTTTATCCTAGTATGGGCAGTTTATTCCTCTTGCTTTACACCATTTGAATTTGGGTTTTTCCGCGGCCTGCCGAATCATTTATGGGCCCTTGATATTGCGGCACAAGTTGTTTTCCTAATAGACATATCTGTTCAGTTCTTTCTTTCATATAGAGATTCGCATACATACACGATGGTTTATGATCACCGTAGAATTGCTGTGCGTTATGCAAAAAAAAGTTTCATTCTGGATTTTCTTGGCTGCTTGCCGTGGGATATTATTTACAGATTTGCAGGGAAGAAAGAAGAGGTGAGGTATTTGTTGTGGATCCGGTTGTATCGAGTGCGGAAATTGATTGAGTGTTTTCAGAAAATAGAAAAAGATATCCGTCTAAACTACATGTTCACAAGGATACTGAAACTTATATGTGTAGAGCTATATTGCACACATACTGCTGCTTGCATTTTCTATTATCTGGCCACAACTGTCCCAGAGTCCAAAGAAGGGTCTACCTGGGTTGGAAGTTTAAGTTTGGGAGATTATCATTACAGTAATTTTAGAGAAATCAGTTTGGCAAAACTGTACTTAACCTCTCTCTATTTTGCAATAGCTACCATGGCCACTGTAGGGTATGGAGATATACATGGAGTGAATTGCAGGGAAATGATATTTATCATGATATATATGTCTTTTGATATGATTCTTGGGGCCTATTTGATCGGTAACATGACTGCACTGATTGTCAAGGGATCCAAGACCGAAAGGTTTCGAGATAAAATGGCTAATCTCATGAAATACATGAATAGACATAATCTTGACAAACAGACAAGAAATCAAATCAAAGATCACGTGCGATTGCAGTATGAGAGTAGTTATGGTGAAGCTAGTGTTCTAGAAGATATTCCGGTTTCTATTAGGGCAAAGATTTCACAGTCATTATACATCTTAGAAGTTGAACAGGTTCCTCTTTTCAAGGACTGCAGTGCTGAATTCATAAGCCAGATTGTAACTAGATTGACAGAAGAGTTATTCCTTCCTGGTGAGTTGATAATAGAACAAGGAAATGCAATAGATCAGCTTTACATTGTTTCACATGGTTCTTTGAAAGAGCTAATTGTTGCAGAGGATGGATCTGAGGAGACCATTGCAGAGCTTGGTCCGCATAGTATATTCGGTGAAATCGCTATCTTGTGTAACATACCTCAGCCTTATAATGTTCGTGTTTGTGAATTTTGTAGGCTCTTGAGACTAGATAAACAGGCTTTTGCAAGCATTATACAACTTTATTTCAAGGATGGACGGAAGATCCTCACTAACCTCCTTGAGAGAAAGGATACAGATTTGACAATTAAACAGCTAGAATCTGACATCGGTCTTCTTATTGCAAACCAAGAAGCCGAATTAGCTTTGAGAGTAAACAATGCCGCTTATTATGGGGATATATACAGCTTGAAGAACTTGATCAGATCTGGTGCAGATCGAAATGGGACGGACTATGATGGAAGGAGACCTTTGCATTTAGCTGCCGGTAAAGGATACGAAGAGATCACGGTCTTTCTCATTCAAGCTGGAGCAGAAATCAATGCTATAGACAAATTTGGAAATACACCATTGTTAGAGGCTGTTAAGGCTGGGCATGATCGTATTGCTTCCATACTTACTCAGAATGGCGCATCTTTGGGCATAGAAGATGCTGGGAGTCTTCTCCGTAAAGCCATAGCAGATGGAAATGCAGAGCTGTTAAAGCGATTGTTAACCAATGGTATAAACCCTAATTCAAAGGACTATGATCAACGTACACCACTTCACATGGCAGCTGCAGAGGGATTGCATTTGCTGGCAAGGATATTGCTCGATTTCGGTGCAAGTGTTTTTTCGTTGGATAGATGGGGAAACACTCCACTGGATGAAGGAAAAAGATGTGGCAGTCGACCTCTTATCCAGATGCTAGAGGAAGCAGCAGCGAAAGCTTCTGGGCAAGTTTCAACTGAATGTTTAAGAGATTCAGATAATCAAGCAGGTGCCTCTTCTTTTCAGGATTCAAGAAGAGAGATATCTGAGCCTAGGGAAGGGATGAAGGCCAAAATATGCACAGTGTTTTCTTTTCACCCATGGACTCCCAGAGAGAAGAGGAGAAATGGACTGGTCATGTGGGTTCCTGAGACAATTGAAGCCTTGCTTCAAGCTGCAGCACATCACTTTGGTTCTATTGGTACCTGCGTTCTGACAGAAGATACAGGGGAAATTTTGCAAGCGGACATAATTCAAAATAATCAAAAAGTTTATATTGTCAATGCAGACGAGGTACAATGAAGTTTGAAGTAGGCACCCTGCAGTTTTCTATTTGCCTCCACAATAGGGAGTGGGCTATGAAGAAAATCACAGACAACTTCTTCTCAGAAAAGTTAAAGGAAAAAAGGTATGTGTATTGATTCTGATGGTCTCACACTATATTTCCTTTATTAGATTTGAACAAATCATGGGCACTTTATTTTGTTTCAGTCCCCATATTCTATCCATTATGCAGTATCAGAACAACAGCTGTTGTTGATAATTGTCGCGGAAAATGAAAAAGTTGTTCGAATCAAATTGGATGGTTGGAATGACAGTATTTGCTATAGCGATATCTCTCATTGTAATCAGTTGACGTTTCTTTTGAGAATCAAATTTAATCACGTGTTATATTACCGGGAACAGGATCCGATGAATGATAACTTTGCGTGGTGTATTTGAATTTTCTTCTCGCTAAAACTGATCCATAGAACCTCAGCTTATTTTGAAAACATTTATTTAAACGTTGGACTGTAGTCAATCAATTAATTTTATTCATATGTCCAGCTTAGCTGATGACGAAGATCAAAGCAAAGTCGTAGAATGAAACAAAAACTGGGATTAATTTTATTTAGATCCTATCTTCCTTGGAAAAAAAGAATTTGTCTGCATGCCATTGGTATTACAGAGTGTGCTGCCATCAATGACTTCAAAATATAAAACAAAAAGGGGTCGTACTATTGGAAACTTACGCTGATCATGTAGTTGTGCTCCATCTGCTATTTGAAGGTTAGTTGGTTGGTTAGTTTATCTTTATACCATTGGTAATTATTTACTCATTTTCTTACCATTTGTGATTATTTACTAATTTGATTAAGTGGCCAACATTTTGTATCCAGTAATCATATATATATATATATATCCCGAATTTATTAATATGATGCGGGATACCAAATGTATATTAATGATTTTGGTACATAATGTTTGGGTAATTCAAAATTTATATATAAAAATGTATATTAATGCTTTTGGTACATAATGTTTGTGTAATTCAAAATTATTGCATACATAATGTTTGTTAAGTTAAAATTATTGGATATATGTAATTGTTTGTGATTGTTTAAGTGTTTCGAGTATATTATTTATGTTTATGTCTATGTGTAGGGTAAATGTATGTGTGAAGGCTAAGTGAGTGTGGACGTGTAGTGAATAAGGGTTTAACATTAGTTCATTAACAAAATTCTAAGATACTAGTCCTTTCGGCATCACCTGCAAGTAAGTGAAGTATCCCCCAAGGTATCTATGGGTATTGCATAAACTAGGTTTCCGCGGTCATGGAGGAATGGGAGATAGTGATCATATTCATTATACTTAATATTCATTCTTTCTACCATATGCTCAGAATCATGAGATCACATATTCATACTAACCATTCATACATTATATGTGCGCTATAAACAGAACATAAATGAAACACATCACAACACAACATACATCATAACACAAAGATTTAACGTGGTTCACCCAAGATG
>JZKD02S1880195.1:388329-413074 GCA_000966675.3 Picea glauca | reverse complement strand
TTGGTTTGTTGAGAAGAATGGGGGAAAGATCTCTTCAATCTTTGAAGGCAGTTGGATTCGAATCCTTGGTCAAGCCATGATCTTAGGGAAGATCCCTAACTGAAGGAGGAAAATCTTCAACTTACCCTAAAGATATCTCAAGTGGTTGGGCCTCTCCAAGCCTATATAAGCAGACTTTCTTATGGTGAAAAAGGGGAATGATTGGAGGCATGAAACCCATGATCTCATAAGAAACACACAGTGAAGTGGAGGAGAATTATCAGTGAAGCTATTGTCATTCTAATCGTGGGTCTTTTGAGCAAGGGTTAGACAAGGAGGACTTGATGAAGCTGCTGCACTTGCATCTATGGTTGTAAGTTTCTTTCGTTGTTGTTCTCATTAATATGATATGTTTGGCCCGTTTCTTTCTAGTTTGTGCTTAATCCTACATGAACTTGTCTCTAATAGATAGATTTGTTTCAAACTAATCTCAGTAGAGTAGGAAGTGGTTGTACTTTTGTTTGTCCACAGGGCTTATCGAGGAGCGAAAGATTGGAGCTCAACTCAGACCGTGTAGGGACAAACACCGGTAAAAGGTACTTCTTTTCTCCTTCCTCCTCACACATTAGTTTATCTAGATCTAAAAGGAAGTCAATGACCATGATAAGCATCTTCTGTATTAAGAGTTAAGAGTCTATCTCTCAAGAGGAGATCTACCTGTCTGCAGGGAGATTTTCCTTCAACAATCAATAAAATCAATAAGCCATAACACCTCAACATCATCATATATAACCCATAATCTGAATGAAATCACAATGTACCATACCCGGATCACTTGCAAACAAGTGTCCTCAAAGAATAAGTTAATAATAGTGTGTTCAATAGAGAAGGATGTTACATGCCTCTAGCAGATCCAGTTGAAAGGACAACTTGTAGACAAGGAAAAATGATATTGCAGGGATAAGATAGAGGAAAATTTTCCTCATCTCATTTAGTAAAATATTTTTGGGGACCAAAAGCCTCGCTAAATGGGGAGGCATGATCCATAATGGATCATTATATAATTCATCATCTATATTGGTACTTTTTGGGGAGCCAATTTGAGTCATGAAACAATAGTATTTAGGGTCAAAATTATTATCCCCTTGATGTTGTTCTACGCATTGATATATTTCCAATGGTTCAAAAATCACCTCAATTGGAGCTTGTATGCGAAATTTATACCTCCCGCAAGTTGAACTACCTTGTTGACCACCATGATACTTAGCGGATGACATGTCATCCCCTATTATTGACACATGTGAGGATAATGATGTGTGGAATTTCAAGAACATTATGAAGGATCCAAAACCCTAACATTAATTAAGGGTTGAAGCATGCAAAAACCCTAACCCTAGATTACTATCAAGTTATGTTAAATATTGGGTTCCATTCTTCTGGCATTGTACTTATTCCATTGTTGAGAAGAGCATATAGGAGTGGGATTTGAGAGCATAACATAGGAGGTAGAAGATTATGTAGCAACCACTCAGGCCACAATGTCATAGGAAACTCCATAGAGAGTACCCCTCTTTTTTTACTTGCATTTCACAACTGAAGAAAAGAGATAAGATCATGTGCCTCACTTTCTAGCTAGGTTTTCTACCAATCAGGTTTCCTAGGTCATATCTTTTGTTCATTTTTATGGATGGTGTGTTAATTTCTTGTTCTTTCTTTTTTGAATTTTAGTTATTTCATAAATTTGAACACTAAGCTAGTGATAATAAATCTGAGATCTAAGGAAATAAATTGCATAACAAAAGATTTAGGAACATTGCTAGATCTCTTATGATGAACTTTTCCAGTGGAATATCCATGGAAGTTTATAGATAATAAAATCTCTTAAAAGTGATTAAACCTTCAATCTTTGATTGCCACTTTATCCTAGGTTAATTTCAACAAAAACTTTTGTGGCCTAGAGAATGTTAAAGGCTCAAGGGAAAGGTATCGTCTAAGATGGAAGGGGAATCCCTTTGGCTGAGCATGTGTTTCAATGTTCATTATATCAGGTAGTCCTTAATGCTTCTCTAGTGTGGTAAAGTTCTCACTGAGAATACATGGTTCTCATCCCTTTACTTCTTCAAGAGGGAAATTAATATGATTAAGTATATTCTTGACATGCAAATTTAGGACTAGTTACCATTGCTAGAGATTAAGATGAAACTTCATCTATCAATCTTAGATAAAAAATTTATTGCACGTATCACAGATATCGATCCATTTAATATTATGATTGCACTAGGCTTATAGGCCTTAGCTTCTTGGTAGATACACTACACATGTAATAGAGCAAATTCCTTTCAAAAATATAAGCCCATTGATGGATACAAATGGCTTTGTTAGAAAACCATCTTGGATGTATGATTAAATGAGCTATGGAGGTTTAATTCTACCCACAAGAGTTGGATTTTCCAACTTTTCAACATGTGGAAACCTCTCATGCAGCTTATGACTAGGTTTTTTTATTGGTAATTGATTCATGGGGGTTAGACCTTTAAGCTAAACACTTGTCTAGATGGGCATATCAAATCCCATTTTTTATGTGACAAAGTAGAAAGTTTGAAGCATTTGTTATAGTCTATTTGCTAAATCTACCAAGGGATGGGTAGCTAAATTAAGTAGCTATTTACTTTTCAACATGTGGAAACCTCTCATGCAGTTTATGACTAGGTTTTTTATTGGTAATTGATTGATGGGGGTTTGACCTTTAAGCTAAAGACTTGTCTAGATGGGCATATCAAATCCCATTTTTTATGTGATAAAGTAGAAAGTTTGAAGCATTTGTTATAGTCTATTTGCTAAATCTACCAAGGGATGGGTGGCTAAATTAAGTAGCTATTTACTTCTAGTATAATATCTCCTTGAATGCCACCTTGTTAGATGATAATCTCCCTTGAGCTATTTGCTAAATCTACCAAGGGATGGGTGTCTAATTATGTAGCTAGTTACTTCTAGTATATCTCTCTTGAAATACCACCTTGTTAGGATCTCCCTTGAGACACTAAGTTCAAAATCCCTTGAGCATGTGGAGGAACAATTGCATCATGTTACTAGACATAATTTATACATTAACATAGGTAAAAGGCTTATATGAACTATTTGGCCATAATTAGTGCATAATCTTTTTATAATCGTCTAAATTCTATGCAGAGACACCACATTTAGGACTCACTCTAAATGGAGATGGAGAAAAAACACCACATTTAGGACTCACTCTAAATGGAGATGGAGAAAATGTGGGCAGTTGGTTTGTCATTTAACTCTAATTTTGTTGTTAGTTAAAGTATTGACACAAACAATAGGTATTGATGACTTTAAGTACTTGGTCCAAAATTTTAGAGACATTCTCATGATAGAATAATTTGATATTGTTCCTTTGAGAAATTATGTTGTCAATCCTATAATGTTGGTTAATGTCATGTCTAAGTTATTGTAAGGCATTATAGGAATTCACTTTGACATTTACAATAACATAAATGGGCTAGTGAAAGAGAAGTTCGAATACATAACGTGTGGCGATAAATCGTCTCATCTATACCCTTGGCTTGGCCAACTTGCTTAGAATCAATCCATCAAAATATCTATAATCCCAACCTCAGATACTTTATTTGATTATTCCATCAGTGTTTCTCAACCCTAAGTTAAAGCTTGTTTGTCCATACCCAAAAAGGACACGTCATCTGCAGAGACATGGACAAAAATTAAAGTATATTCCACTACACGGAATTGGAATAATGAAACCATGAATAGCAAAGATTATCGCAAACCTAAATTCTATAATACCGTGGATAGGAAGACCGTTGTCAGCATTCCTGTGACCTCCTCAGTCGGCTATATAATAACGCTCAATGGTAGCATATTTTAGATGCGTCTATCCTGACTATCAATCCCCTTGCTACTCTCCGGAAGAAGTCGGACTGGTTAGCAAATATTGGCAAGATTCGTTTGAAGCAGCAGCAGGCATTCCCGAAAATGGCTGCCAGTAGTAGTATGCGTGAATCGCTGGAGGAATACGAATTAGTGGACCATGAGGTTTCAATCAAGTCATCAGTTGAGAACAGACTGTCCTTTTTCGCTAAAGAATTAGGTCTGGATCGAACCCGCCTCGGCCGAAGTCAAGAAAACGGACTAACACTCGGTAAGGGATTTTCTCACAGCTTTATGAATGGATGTTTACAAGATTTTATTATAGAAAGAGATGGCCCCTTCTACAAATGGTGGGCGAGGTTTATCCTAGTATGGGCAGTTTATTCCTCTTGCTTTACACCATTTGAATTTGGGTTTTTCCGCGGCCTGCCGAATCATTTATGGGCCCTTGATATTGCGGCACAAGTTGTTTTCCTAATAGACATATCTGTTCAGTTCTTTCTTTCATATAGAGATTCGCATACATACACGATGGTTTATGATCACCGTAGAATTGCTGTGCGTTATGCAAAAAAAAGTTTCATTCTGGATTTTCTTGGCTGCTTGCCGTGGGATATTATTTACAGATTTGCAGGGAAGAAAGAAGAGGTGAGGTATTTGTTGTGGATCCGGTTGTATCGAGTGCGGAAATTGATTGAGTGTTTTCAGAAAATAGAAAAAGATATCCGTCTAAACTACATGTTCACAAGGATACTGAAACTTATATGTGTAGAGCTATATTGCACACATACTGCTGCTTGCATTTTCTATTATCTGGCCACAACTGTCCCAGAGTCCAAAGAAGGGTCTACCTGGGTTGGAAGTTTAAGTTTGGGAGATTATCATTACAGTAATTTTAGAGAAATCAGTTTGGCAAAACTGTACTTAACCTCTCTCTATTTTGCAATAGCTACCATGGCCACTGTAGGGTATGGAGATATACATGGAGTGAATTGCAGGGAAATGATATTTATCATGATATATATGTCTTTTGATATGATTCTTGGGGCCTATTTGATCGGTAACATGACTGCACTGATTGTCAAGGGATCCAAGACCGAAAGGTTTCGAGATAAAATGGCTAATCTCATGAAATACATGAATAGACATAATCTTGACAAACAGACAAGAAATCAAATCAAAGATCACGTGCGATTGCAGTATGAGAGTAGTTATGGTGAAGCTAGTGTTCTAGAAGATATTCCGGTTTCTATTAGGGCAAAGATTTCACAGTCATTATACATCTTAGAAGTTGAACAGGTTCCTCTTTTCAAGGACTGCAGTGCTGAATTCATAAGCCAGATTGTAACTAGATTGACAGAAGAGTTATTCCTTCCTGGTGAGTTGATAATAGAACAAGGAAATGCAATAGATCAGCTTTACATTGTTTCACATGGTTCTTTGAAAGAGCTAATTGTTGCAGAGGATGGATCTGAGGAGACCATTGCAGAGCTTGGTCCGCATAGTATATTCGGTGAAATCGCTATCTTGTGTAACATACCTCAGCCTTATAATGTTCGTGTTTGTGAATTTTGTAGGCTCTTGAGACTAGATAAACAGGCTTTTGCAAGCATTATACAACTTTATTTCAAGGATGGACGGAAGATCCTCACTAACCTCCTTGAGAGAAAGGATACAGATTTGACAATTAAACAGCTAGAATCTGACATCGGTCTTCTTATTGCAAACCAAGAAGCCGAATTAGCTTTGAGAGTAAACAATGCCGCTTATTATGGGGATATATACAGCTTGAAGAACTTGATCAGATCTGGTGCAGATCGAAATGGGACGGACTATGATGGAAGGAGACCTTTGCATTTAGCTGCCGGTAAAGGATACGAAGAGATCACGGTCTTTCTCATTCAAGCTGGAGCAGAAATCAATGCTATAGACAAATTTGGAAATACACCATTGTTAGAGGCTGTTAAGGCTGGGCATGATCGTATTGCTTCCATACTTACTCAGAATGGCGCATCTTTGGGCATAGAAGATGCTGGGAGTCTTCTCCGTAAAGCCATAGCAGATGGAAATGCAGAGCTGTTAAAGCGATTGTTAACCAATGGTATAAACCCTAATTCAAAGGACTATGATCAACGTACACCACTTCACATGGCAGCTGCAGAGGGATTGCATTTGCTGGCAAGGATATTGCTCGATTTCGGTGCAAGTGTTTTTTCGTTGGATAGATGGGGAAACACTCCACTGGATGAAGGAAAAAGATGTGGCAGTCGACCTCTTATCCAGATGCTAGAGGAAGCAGCAGCGAAAGCTTCTGGGCAAGTTTCAACTGAATGTTTAAGAGATTCAGATAATCAAGCAGGTGCCTCTTCTTTTCAGGATTCAAGAAGAGAGATATCTGAGCCTAGGGAAGGGATGAAGGCCAAAATATGCACAGTGTTTTCTTTTCACCCATGGACTCCCAGAGAGAAGAGGAGAAATGGACTGGTCATGTGGGTTCCTGAGACAATTGAAGCCTTGCTTCAAGCTGCAGCACATCACTTTGGTTCTATTGGTACCTGCGTTCTGACAGAAGATACAGGGGAAATTTTGCAAGCGGACATAATTCAAAATAATCAAAAAGTTTATATTGTCAATGCAGACGAGGTACAATGAAGTTTGAAGTAGGCACCCTGCAGTTTTCTATTTGCCTCCACAATAGGGAGTGGGCTATGAAGAAAATCACAGACAACTTCTTCTCAGAAAAGTTAAAGGAAAAAAGGTATGTGTATTGATTCTGATGGTCTCACACTATATTTCCTTTATTAGATTTGAACAAATCATGGGCACTTTATTTTGTTTCAGTCCCCATATTCTATCCATTATGCAGTATCAGAACAACAGCTGTTGTTGATAATTGTCGCGGAAAATGAAAAAGTTGTTCGAATCAAATTGGATGGTTGGAATGACAGTATTTGCTATAGCGATATCTCTCATTGTAATCAGTTGACGTTTCTTTTGAGAATCAAATTTAATCACGTGTTATATTACCGGGAACAGGATCCGATGAATGATAACTTTGCGTGGTGTATTTGAATTTTCTTCTCGCTAAAACTGATCCATAGAACCTCAGCTTATTTTGAAAACATTTATTTAAACGTTGGACTGTAGTCAATCAATTAATTTTATTCATATGTCCAGCTTAGCTGATGACGAAGATCAAAGCAAAGTCGTAGAATGAAACAAAAACTGGGATTAATTTTATTTAGATCCTATCTTCCTTGGAAAAAAAGAATTTGTCTGCATGCCATTGGTATTACAGAGTGTGCTGCCATCAATGACTTCAAAATATAAAACAAAAAGGGGTCGTACTATTGGAAACTTACGCTGATCATGTAGTTGTGCTCCATCTGCTATTTGAAGGTTAGTTGGTTGGTTAGTTTATCTTTATACCATTGGTAATTATTTACTCATTTTCTTACCATTTGTGATTATTTACTAATTTGATTAAGTGGCCAACATTTTGTATCCAGTAATCATATATATATATATATATCCCGAATTTATTAATATGATGCGGGATACCAAATGTATATTAATGATTTTGGTACATAATGTTTGGGTAATTCAAAATTTATATATAAAAATGTATATTAATGCTTTTGGTACATAATGTTTGTGTAATTCAAAATTATTGCATACATAATGTTTGTTAAGTTAAAATTATTGGATATATGTAATTGTTTGTGATTGTTTAAGTGTTTCGAGTATATTATTTATGTTTATGTCTATGTGTAGGGTAAATGTATGTGTGAAGGCTAAGTGAGTGTGGACGTGTAGTGAATAAGGGTTTAACATTAGTTCATTAACAAAATTCTAAGATACTAGTCCTTTCGGCATCACCTGCAAGTAAGTGAAGTATCCCCCAAGGTATCTATGGGTATTGCATAAACTAGGTTTCCGCGGTCATGGAGGAATGGGAGATAGTGATCATATTCATTATACTTAATATTCATTCTTTCTACCATATGCTCAGAATCATGAGATCACATATTCATACTAACCATTCATACATTATATGTGCGCTATAAACAGAACATAAATGAAACACATCACAACACAACATACATCATAACACAAAGATTTAACGTGGTTCACCCAAGATGGGCTACGCACACAAGGACATGCTTCTCATTTTATTAGAATCGTTCCTTACAAAAGGTGCGCACTGCGCTCATAAATGATATCTCAGTTCTACCCACATGCCCTTGTCGTTCGCGCATACAGTGCACACTTCTCTCTTCATTCACTTGTTGCAGAATTCAACTCATGCACAATTACTTCATAACTTTATCTCTAAAGACATCCTCATCGAACCCACTAACTCGAAAACCCTTTACATATTTATATGTTTGGCTTAACCCGTTACAATGTGGACAAAAATATCTAACTACTTAACTAACTTCCGCCTTTCGCACGTGTTGACTCTTGAAGATGTGCCAACTACCTTCCTTTCTTCCGTGCATGCTTCTCCTTAGTTGACTTGTCGCACCATTTTCTCCTGTGCGATTCCCAAAACTGGCCCCAAAATGTCCTACTTCAACAGACCGCCAAGACTCACCTATGGCTCGTCCCCATAGATGATTTTAGGGGCTAAATTTTTCCAATGGGATAATTTTTCATAGTTTTTCCCAAAAAAAGATTTGCAGTTTCCATTTTTTCTAAAAATGAATACCCAAATTCCATAGAATAAAATTATTTTACCTTTAAAATCGCCAAAATTTTATAGAAACTATATAAAATCCTTAGAAAATTGAATATTTTTACAAAACTATCGTCAAACATTTTATATTTTGCATATTATGGACTATTAATATTAGCACATGATTCTACATTTTAATATAAATTTTCATCCTTAAAATTATCCATGCTTGTCCCGAGCCACTTCAGACCTTCTTCCACATTATCATGAACTTATGGAATGTTTCTCTTGTGGTCTCAACATTTTCCCTTGTGTTTCCTCCTGCAAAATTCCTTCTATTGTCTCTGTAGCAGTGTGAGTTTTCAACTTCTCTGCACTCTCTTGTACTGCCTGCTTCACTATGCCTTGCACAATTGCAAGTTCCTATGTTACCTGAAACATTTCATCCTGCAACATCTCAATCTTATGTGCACACGCATGTTGTTCTACGTGTAAATTTATCTCCTCCATAACACTTGTCTACAAACCCTTCATTACTTTCATCGACCATTGCGACAAGACTAAGTCAATATGAATTAAATATTATTCTTGCTCCCTCATCTCTGTCGAGGGGAGCTCTATAGCCCTTGGTGATATCTTTATCATTCGACGCCCTACGGATACTTCTGATGGGTGAGAGGTCGTTGATCCTGCTTCTGTAATCCTCGTTGTACTCTCTATTTTTTCTTCCTCTTTCCTTTGCTTTGGTGTTATCTTGGTTTCTTCCAAAAAATGAAGCAATGAAGTTATTTTCTCCTGGATATACGTGTGTATCTCCTCTTGTTTCTTCTCTTCACACTGAAATGATTTGTCCACCACTTCCTTTACTTGATCTCCTATTTTCTCTAAGTCATCTTCTATCAGGGCCTGGGTGGCCACTTCCTTGAATGCTTTCCTCTTCTTGTGTTATTGTACTGATTTCTCCTTATCATGTTATTTCCTCCTCTCTAGGGAGCAGTACTATTTTTTGTGTGTCTTCTACGTCATTTTCTTTTTCTTCTTATTCTTGTTCTTCTTCTGGATTGTTCTCTAGTGGTTTTGTTTCTAGCTACCCTATTTCCAGTCCTGTAGTTTTCCATCTTTCCTCCCAGTATTCTACAATCTGTCTAACCTCATCTACCGTCAACCTGTATCTGGTCATCATCCATAGTTGATTTGGGTCCTTCTTGTTAAAATATTTGATGTTCTCTTTTTACCATAGAAAATATCACTATTGTCACCCAACCATAGGCACACAGTTTCCCCCTAGCACTATAACCTTTTCTAGATAGAATGATTCCAGAAGCAACACTAGAACCAACAGATAACCAAGAGAGCTCATTTTTCTCCAAAGATAGCTCACAAAACAGAAAGTCCCAAAGCCACAAAACAAGAACAATACTCAGTTGTAGCAGTTGCAGTTGGAGTTGCACTTACCAAGAATACCACCAAGAAATATCACCGAGAACACCACCAAGAGATACTAGAGGATAGGGCACACATCTTAGGCTAGATGGTGCTAGAGAGAGATACCAAGAACCATCCCAAAAGATGCACCTTCCATCCTCGTAGATGCAACTCCAAACTTGTGCTAGACTTGACTGAGAGAGTGTGTGAAGTGTGTGTGTACAAATGAGCTATATAATCCCTTATTTATAGTGGTTCTTGTCACTTGTCTGGGATGACTTGTCCTTTTAGAATCTAATACTTTAATATTAACTATTTTACTGCTCTGACTTATCTTCTAGGGTTTCTACACATATGTTTAGGGTTTGTCTTGCTTATGGAATATTCTATTCTAGAAAAAGGTTATACATGGAGTTTAATACATCCCACAACTACCATAATATTAACACTCTCTCCTAGCTAAGGAGGTATTAACAAGTAGCATCGTCATATCCACAAAATCTACTCATGATCATGTAGATCAACTCATGAGCAACATCACCACAATCAGTATCATATGATAGCATCAACTGCATCATCTCTCGAGGTCATACTTCATTTGAGTAATCAGGCATGATGTTGAATAAGTCATTCACTCAATAGAGTGATACAAGGACCATTCTTCTAATATAGACATACGTCCTAGAAGAATGATTGTCCTAACAAATGTTGAATGTCCTTAATGGCTCCAAGAACCATCCTCTCCACTGCATCATCTCTAATTTGTATGATCATATCTAAGTTGTACTAGCATGATCATATCTAGCATGACGTGCAGTACCATCTACATCATCTCTAATCCGTACTACCATGGTATCAATTCACCATCTCTAAGTTGTAATAACATGATGTAGATCAATGCATATGCATGATATCAGTATCCATCTAGCTGGAAATCACCTCCAACACTACTGGTTGGCACACCAGCCTAGGAAACACCTTCAACACTATTGGTAATCTCCATGGAAATCCAGTAGTAGTACACAGTTACTACAATGCCATCCAATAGATCAAAATAGTGTCAATCCATAGTAGTACACAACTATTGTCCAGTGGTACACAACCACTCCTAGTAGCACACAACTACTAACCAGTGACACACAATCACCACCAGTGGAGCACATCCACCACAGTAGCATACAACTATTGTCCAGAGACATACTGTCTCCACAACAATCAAATCATATCATATCATATTATCCTGCATCAACAATGTCATTAGTTGCATCACCTCTAAGATGTACTATCATGATGTGAATGCATCATATCTAAGTTGTACTGGTGTGATCTGGAGTATTATCTACATCATCTCTAAACTGTACTAACATGAACATAACTATCATGATTCAAGTGCATCATATCTAATTTGTACTCACATGATGTAGATCTATGCCTCTTTGTGGCACCTCTAAGTTGTATGATCATCTCTAAGTTGTAATAACATGAGAATATATAGCATGATGCCAATGCATCATATCTAAGTTGTACTAGCATGACACAAGCCATTTTCTTGCATCACCTCTAAGTTGTATGATCGTCTCTAAGTTGTATTATCATTAATATATCTATCATGATGTCAATACATCATAACTAAGGTGTATGTCCATCTCTAAGATGTACTAGCATGATACACCTCAGGCCACTGTATCATCCACAACTCCAACCATTTGTATCATATCTAAGTTGTACTAGATGATCATAACTAGCATGATGAAAGTATCATATCTAAGTTGTATGACCATCTCTAATATGTACTAGAATGATACAGATCTATAGCTCACTGACATTCCATGATGCCACATATCAGAGCTTCCTCCCAATCGATGAATTCATCTCCTCCCTTTCAACCAAGGGAGAAATATCCACAAGCCCCATCTTGTCCCTCAAGTATGAAAACTTTATCTTAGACAGAGGCTTAGTCAAAATATATGTTGTCTTCTCATCAGTGGATATATACTGGAGAACCACTTCTCCCCTCTAGACTTCATCACAAAGAAAATAATACTTGATCTTAATGTGCTTCGACCTGTCATGGAACACCGAGTTGTTTGAGAGCTTCACATAGATCTGGTTATCATAATATACCACGGTCGAATCCAACACCCAATCAAACAGTTCAGAAACTAGCTTACAGAGCCATGTTGCTTCCATGCAAGCATCACAAGATAAAATATACTTCTCTTCTATAGTGTTGAGTGAAAATTTTTTTTGCTTCCTTCTAGCCATGATATCATAACAAATCCCAAACTGAAACACATACCAGAAGTACACTTTTTTTCATCTGCACTCCCTTCCTAATTTGAATCAGTAAATCTGGGTAGTTGAAATTTATTGTTTGAGGCATATCTCAAACCATAGGTTATCATCCCATGAAGATATCTCAAGATATGTTGTGCAGCTATCCAATGCTCATGTCTAGGTTCAAACTAGAACTGGCTCAACATGTTCACAAAAAGAAAATGTTCGGCCTGTTATATTCCAAACACATTAATGAGCCAATCAACTGTCAGTACAGGGATGATTATACTAGATTAGAATCAGAGTCTCTAAACTTCCTTAGATCTATTACCATGGGAGTTTTGATGGATTTGCAATCCATCATCCCAATCTTTTGAAACATATTTACAACATACCTCCCTTGTCCTAGGAATACTTCACCACGCTTCCTCCATACTTCTAGTCCCAAGTAGTAATTCATGAGACCAAGATCCTTCATATCAAATTTTGAGGCTATCTCCTTCTTACACTAAATAATGAGAGGCTCTACACTAAGCTCTTGGAGCTTGCTTGAGTCCATACAAGACCTTTAATCTCCATACATGGGTTTCTCTTGGGTGTACCTCAAAACCTTGAGGTTTCTTTATGTATACTTCTTCCTCAATTACTCCTTTGATAAAAAAAAACTTTACATCCATCTGATGTAAACTCCAACCCATGGATGTTGCAAGAGATATGATGGTTAGAGAAAGTGTCTCATCATAGTCGTCTCCCTCCTGCTGGGAGAACCCTCTAGTCATGAATCTTTCCTTTTATTTATCGATACTTTACAAACATTCCTTCATTTATAGGCACAATTTCCCATACATCATGATTGATTGATATTCTTCCATCATATTTTCCCTCCATTCTTTCTGCTTGACTACTTTTTCAAAGGTGGAAGGTTCTGCATTGACAAGACTTCTATTCTAAATATATACGACTATCATAGTTACTTCTCCCATAGAAACATGGATAGATTCTAGTCATTCATCATTTCCTTAACATATTCTTCAATGGATCTATTCTTCCTTTCTAACACACCATTATGTTGAGGATTATGTGGAACAATTAGCTCCTTCCTAATCACGATTGATTTACAAAAGGGAACGAGCTCCTCACCACTTGATAGATTCATTTACTCCATGTTTGCAATTTTCACTATAGCTCCTTCTCAGAGCTATCTCCTGTGAACTGCCTAGAACAATAACAACAAGAGAATAGTTTTTCTAATAACATTTTCATAAGAACATATCTATAGTCATCATAGATTTACCAAGGTGACCTTCCTGGGAACAAGAAATATATCCTAAAGGAGAAGTTAGTTCATTTTACAAACAAGTGCAATAGGCATATATATCAATAGTTCTAACAATAATATAACCTTTCAAATATTGTTGTCACAACTATATCAACTATCAAACTTGCTATGTGCAAATCTTAACAATTTGATGAATCAAACCTAGAACCCGGAGCCTCAACTTTTTGTTCCTCTGAATGTACTGAATCCAATATCATTGCTTAAACAAGTTCTCTTTGCACATTCCCTGCAAAACACACTCATGCTTTTGCTGGATGATATGACATGGAAATCATATACAAGTGCATACCTTTGGAATTTACAACATCGTTCAACTTGTCTTCTAATATAAAACTAGACACCATCTTGACAAGAAGAGGTTAGAAATTGAAGAAAAAAGATTTAATGATTAGAACAAGCTATAAACTCTAAAATTTCAAATTTGACCACAAAATCAATTTTGACCAAAAGTCAACCTTTGAATTTGAGTTTGACCAGTCAACATTTGAATTTGACTTTGACCAAAAATTCAAACTTGAAGTTTTTTCTTGTTGAGAGTACCAACGAGTGTGCTAGGACAAGGTGCACTATAATTTCCACAAATTATGCCAAAATTCTCACTTGAAGTGCCCAAAAGGTTAGGTTAGGGTTTGTTACAACTGCACAATCAGAAACCATAGTTGCAGTTGCAACTAGTGCCACAACGAGCTTAATAAAGAACTGCCATGCTACCTTCCAATGGTTAGACTGTTCTGAAGGTGGTGTGGTCACATAACCTGTTAAAATATTCAATGTGCTTATTTTACCATAGATAATATCATTATTTTCACCCAACCATAGGCACACAGCCACCCCTGATCACCATAACCTTTTCTATATAGAATGATTCCAAAAGAAACACTAGAAACAATAGATAACCAAGAGAGCTCATCTTTCTCCGAAGATAGCTCACAAAAGAGAAAGTCCCAAATCCATAGAACAAGAACAATACTCATCTGCAGCAGTTGCAGTTGCAACAAATGTAGTTGCAGTTTCACTTACCAAGAATACCACCAAGAAATATCACCAAGAACACCACCAAGATATACTAGAGGATAGGGCACACATCTTAGGATAGATGGCATTAGAGAGAGAGACCAAGAACCATCCTAGAATATCCACCTTCCATCCTTGCAACTTCAACTCCAAACTTGCTCCAGACTTGAATGAGAGAGTGTGTGAAGTGTGTGTGTGTATAAATGATCTAGATCATCTCTTATTTATAGTGGTTCTTGTAACTTGTCTGGGCTAACTTTTCTTTTTAGAATCTAATACTTTAATATTAATTCTTTTACTTAGATGACTTGTATTCTAGGGTTTCTACACATATGTTTAGGGTTTCTCTTGCTTCTAGAATATTCTATTCTAGCCAAAGGTTATACATGGAGGTTAATACCTCTTACATCTACCATAATATTAACACTTCTTGGCTTGTATATACATATGGTGTCTTCCTTATTTAAAACGTGAAACATCCTTGTATTCTTCCACTACCTGCAGTAGTATGCACAATGTATCCTGAATTCTCTACCAAATTACCTCCTTGTAAACAAACAAAGTGATGTAATTATCTGATTGTCTTTCCTTGTGCACAATATGCCACAAGTTTGCATGTTTTTCTGTCAAAAACGGTTTATTCGCAACTCCAAGAAATTGAGTGTTGTTTGGATCCCTCCAAACCACTTCTACGATCAATATCAATAGCCACGCATAATGGAATTTTTTCCGTTTATCCTGTGCCTCCTTGCAATCCATCAAGAATTGGTTTAGCAGGAATGTTTCCTAGTTCATTTGTACTCCTGCAATGCACTTCTCAGGTGATTCTATTACACCCGCTGGAACTTGATATTTATGAAATTTCATCAACAACTTATAGGCTAACTCCTGTGTCACAAACCTTATGGTGTCATCATTGATGCTTTCTACATACAGTCTATGTGCACCTCTAAATGTGTCAAATTTCTCCTTCATCCTCTATGTCAAGGATTTCTCCTTATCTTTGTCCATGAATAATGGAAGTGGGTCTTCCCATGCTAATGGTAACCTGGTGATCCACAAAATGAGTTGAGTGTCTATCAACATCGACCTATCCAACCATAAAAATACTCCATGGATGCAACTGAGTAACAACTTGACACATATGTTTATCTCCATGCTCCTGCCAAAATGCAAAATCTCTAATAGATTCAAAATGCTTATTTTTTGCATCCATGTTTCCTACTCCTTTGGTTCTACTATAACTTCCTGTGAATCCAGGTTGAGCTTTATGCTCATGTACTTATCTGGTGTTAAATCTGGAAACTTATTTACGTTTTTCAAGTCATGGTTTGCAAACTTTAGATTTCCTACTGTGCCTAACATATATCCTTCAATGATTACCCTTGGTGGGATCTCTAGTTATACAAGTTCATACTTTGGCTCCTTTGGTATCTTAACCTTCTTCATTGTTGTCTTCCTGGGTGGGACATAATCCTTTCGAAAGTGAACCAGGCTTAGCCCTAACACTAACACTCCCAAGGTTTCCTTGAATACAGGTATCGATGCCTTCCTGGTAAGTTGTTTCTTCTTTTGTGATGATGTTTATGCTGTCTTTGGTGGCAACATTGCTCTTTGCAGCTAACTCACCTCTACAACTTACTTGCTCATCTCTGTCAAACTCACTCGTATTTTTCTGTCTCTCTAAATGATCGAACAACAATAAATTTTTCATGTCAACCCCTCATCTTCTTTTATATCCTGTCGCCAGTTGGTTCCATTCTTCTTCATGCCCAAATTTGTAGTCTAATCCAATGGAATTCATATTCAATTAACTCTTCATTAACTTTGTATCCTCTGATGGATCATATGGTAGATTTTCCATCCTTTCAAAATCCTCTAGGAGTTTTTCATTTATGATTACACATCTCCACTGCCTTGCCATCATTTTTTCTCTTTAATTCTTGTCCCATAATGTATGTTCTTTTAATGCTCTTCCCGCCCTCTATGAATATCTTTTCTGCAATTCAATCCTTCTTCCTGCACATAATTCCTTCCTCGTTCTACATCTCTATGACATTTTTTTGGTTTTATCTCCTTACCAGTTTAACTATGTGAACAATACCTTATGCATAACTTCAACCGTCTATCTCTTGCCTCAAATTATTTTATTGTTTTTCTTCTTTTCTTTTTCTTTCTATAATACACTATAATACAAGTACTATGGTACACATACTTGCACGGTCATACTAGTTCATGGAAGCTCGATTGTCCCTCTAAAATTTCAACCAACTACCATTAACCAGTCCTTCCACAACTTCCCCATTCAATTTTTCCAAATGAAAAAAACCTGTCTCTCTCACATATCTAATCACATATGGACCCAACAGATGTATTTGGAACTTCCCAGGGTGCTGCAAAAACTTGTTGTCATAGAAAGACACTAGTCTCCCTTATAGAACTTCCTCTTTTTAATATGTCTATTATGCCAAGCCTTTTCATTTGTTTTCTGAACTTGCTAATGAAATCTTACGAGAACCGGTCCTCCTCTAGTTCCAATAGCTACAATAGTATATTCTCTATTGTGTCCGAATTTGTAAGCTCTGTCAATGCAACAATGGGTAAACTTGGCACGATGAACTTTATAGGAATAACTTCTTCCTTGCCATACACTAATCTAAAAGGTGTTTTTCCTATAAAATGATTACTTGTGGTCCTATAGACCCAAATTACTACAGTAATTTTCAAGTTAATGCATCCTCTAAGATCTTATTGAATGCTTCCACTGTTCCATTTTCCTGAGGATGATAAGGTGTGCTCTTCTAATGATGAATCTAGAATTCCTCTTTCAAAGAAACAATTGACTTATTCAGAAAATGAGTTCATGGATCACTCATAAGTATTCTTGGGTATCCAAACCTTGGAACAACATTTTCAAACAAAACTCACGTAGAAATATTCAAGTTGTAATCTTTGACTAGTTCTACTTCATCCCATCTAGTCAAGTAACTTGTCGCAGTGATGATGTATCTGCCTCCTGACCTCTTTGCTGGAGGATTGATCGGTCCAACGAAATCTATTGCCCATTTATCAAAATAATTCAATGTAACTTGTGGTACTAAATACATATAATCTCTTCTTGAAGGTTTCCCCACTCGTTGACAAACATCACAAGTTTGGAATAATTCCTTAGCATCCTTATGAAGGGTGGGCTACCAAAAACCTGTGTGCAAAATTTTCCAAGTGTTTTCCTTCCCTGCATAATGGCCTCCCACAAGTCTTTCATGTGCCTCTGATAATATCATATGTATTAAATGCTCCAATATGCAACATCACATGATACCATCTGCATCGAACTTGTACAAATTCCCTTCTATAAGTTGATAGTTTGTTGCCTTCACTACTAATTGATTCTTTTGTGAAACTATAAAACTAGGTGGGGCTACTCCTGTGCTCATTACTAATTTTCATATGGTAGGATTTCATCCAAGTTTGTTTCATCTTCCCCTGATAGTATGTGCGACAAATGATCTGGTCCTAAATTCAATTTCGTTGGTTTGACAATCACCTCAAAGTCATATTGCTAAGACAATAAAATACATCTCCATATTCTCCCCCCCCAACATTGGCTTATTGACTAGGTATCTCGATGCATAATGATATGTATACATCTTAAAGTGTGATCCCAAATGGTAATGCCTAAACGTATGCAATGCATATACCATTATCAATCCTTCTCGTTATGTAGTAGTATAGTTATGTTCTATAGACGACATCTTCCTACTTGCAAATTCAATGGGATGATATAGATGTCCTTCCCCTGGTCAAGCTAGTACGATAGTTAATGATATAGACGATGCATCTACATGGACATGAAATTCCTTCTTCCAATATTGAAATACTAGAATCAACACGGTAACTAGTTTCAGTTTCGACGTATCCAAACTCTGCTGACATTCCTCAATCGATTGAAAATTAACTTCCTTCTTAAACATTTTTTACAAAGGGGATATGATTTTTACATATCCTTTGATAAAATTTATATAGTACCATGTATGACCCAATGTTTATCTCAAATGTCTTATTGAACTACGTGGTGGCAAATCAACAATCACAATAGTATTTGCAGGATCAAACAAAAGCCCATGTTTACATACTAGATGTCCTAACAAGATACCAAAAGGTGCACAAAAATCCATTTCTTCAGGTTCAAGGAAATATGGAACTGTCTACATATGTCTAGCATCAAATATAGAGTTTCCACATGATCCTTCAACAAACTAAATAATGTCCAATCATCTAAGTACACTTATAAGAACTTATGAATAAACTCTTTGAAAGTTGCAACAATCACTCTGGAAAATATTTTTGGTGCATTCTTCAACCCAAAAGGCATAACTGTTTGCTAGTAACACTCCCATTCTATCACAAAGGTTTTCTTATGTCTATCCTCTTACAAAATCTTGATTTTATGATACCATGAGAATCCATCCTTAAAAGAGTAAGCCTCTTGACCCCCTACACTCTTCAAAATTTCATTTGTAGAAGGGGATGTAAGTAATGGATCATGTAAGAAAGCATCATTCAACTTCCTCAGATATACAAACATTTTGATTTCCCATGTCTTCTTGTCATGAACTACCATTGGATTGATCCATTCTGACTCTGTGACAAGTTCAATAATTATTGCTTCCAACATCTTGCCTATCTCTTCTTTCACCTTCTTCTTTTTCACTAGGTTCAATATGTAGGGTCTCTACTTCACAGGATTGGAATCCAGCTTCAAAGGAATCTTCATCTCCCATAACTCCCCAAAATTCCATTTCATTTCTAAGAATGTAGTCAGAAACAAGTGTTGATATTCGCGTAGTAAATCAACAATATTCTCGATTGTTTCCTCACTCCAATAGTCTCCAATGTTCACAAAATTCATATTATCCTGTGTACCAATTTTCACTTTCTTCATCTCCAATGGATTTGCACACACAATAAATTCATGCTTTGGATCTTCTACGATGCACTCTCTTTGGTTTCTGGCACTAGCAAATTTCTGGGGTCTTCGTTCTCCTGTTCTTCTTCAACAACGTTAAAACAATCCAAAACCTTTTCAACTGTTGCATAAAATATGGGTGCACTATACAAGGGTATTGATCCCATCAAGTCTTCTGATGTAAAAATCTTGTTCTTAATAACTTGCAAGGTTGAATCAATCAAAGGAGCATTGTTTTCAAAAGTTAAATTTACCTTGAAGTTTTGAGTCAACTCCTCTCAATCTGTTGTTCCTCTATGCACTTCCAGTTCTATGTACCAATTCTTCGATATTGCATCTATAGTGTGTACAAACAAGTGTGTATTTTCTTGCTTAGGCACTGAACTCCATGTCACTATGGACCGTGTAAGATGGTCTATAGGAAAACTCAAACAAATATATTTTTTCATAGTATGCTCATTATTTGCCCCGAACCTAACATGTAAGAGAATTCTGAACTAATGTGAGTTATCTATCATGTTCTTATTCCCATACCACCATCTTATAGGAGTCACTTTTAACGCAACGTCTAAATCTAGTAATATCGATTGATATGATATTTTCAATTCAAATTATTTTTCAAAATAATTTACATTAGTTAGTCCATCATACCTCGGAGAATCACATACCTCAGTTCCAATCCATCGCAACAGGAGGGTAACCTAAGCACATTTCCTTGTTGATACTTCATGCAATCTTTGTTTCCAATTCTCAAGAGATTATTCTAAATTTGACGTACATGAACCGATACTCTGTGAAATAAGTACACCATTGTTTGGAGGATTAACATAATCATCCATCCACACAGTCATATTATAAATGATATCAAGCTCTTTTCCCTTTACCGGTTCCACATATATTCATCTTTCTGTGGGATCTAACTATGCAGTAACTTTTGATTCTTCTGCTTCAAATACCATCTATATCTTCTTCAAATCAATTATGGTATGATTATCAAAGGCCCAATCAAGTCCAAGTAGCGTTGGGTAAGGGGTACTACCATCCACTATCTCAATCACTTCAAAATATGATATGTTGCGCACTCCATCAATACTAACGCTTACCCCTGTCAGTCTCCCAATTGGAACAATATTATGATGATTTGATAACATCAATTGAATGGGTGACCAGATCAACTTTAGCTTTCCCATCATTTCCTAGGTCTTCTTCATAATTACATTTACACCAGATCCTAGATCCAAAATAATATTGTCCATATTGTAGTCTCATATTCACACATTAAGTCGAAACACCCTATTCATCCTTTTCTTGCAGTGCACCTGGTTAACTGCTTGGTGTTCGACATGTATCTCTTTTTCTTGCGCACAATGGTTGATCATTCTGTGCAACATACTCAAAGAAGACTCACCCTTCATTAGTTCTAAAAAAATTCTTAAAAACTTTTCAAAATACTTACCTTCTCAACTTACCTTTATGTATCCCTGTGGTCATAAGCTAGAGGCATGTCATACACAGGTGGCCTCTCATACAAAGGTGGCATGGTTGAATTCGATGCTATCCATTCTTCTCCTATCATTTATTTACTTGATTGTTTGTATGTATCTCTTTCTTTTCTAGGGTCAAACAATGGAGACGGTCCTACTTCTTTTCTGACCAACTAGTGAACTCCTTGATCTGTCGCATCAACTCCGGTTCTTGTTCCTCTACACATAATTGCTTCTATTCTTGGTTGATTGTTGCATGTTTCTGCTTCTATCATTTGTACATTTTTTTTTCTCTTCTCTTTCCAATTCATGATCAACTGCAGACAATCCTTCATCGCATAGTCTATATGTCCGCAATATGTACATGTTGTGCAGGGATTCAGACAATCTCATGCCAAATTCCTAGGATGGCTATATTTATAACATATAATTGGTCCTCTTCCTCTATTGAATCCTCCCCTTTCATGACCTTTGAATCCTCCTCTTCCTCTTTCACTAGCATATTTGGGTCATTTTCGACGACTGTTTCGACGCTCTTGCGACGTTATGTCTTTGACATTGTGAAGAATATGGATTCTTTGAAATGTCATTTTATGTCACGTGGAAATTGCAACGAACTTGAACAAATGTCGCAAGAGAGATAGCATAGGAAATTGCGACAAAAAAAAAATATCGTTGCCAATACGACAATATATACAAACTATGTGAAGACAACATTTCGTCTCAATTGCGATGCCCATTGCAACAACAACTTTCTTGGTTTATATAGAAAAAATGTTGCAACAATTTAATCGATCATCGCACTGGCGACGACAACATTTCGTTGTTTACATAGCAAAACTACCGCATCAATTGAAGTTGTCGTCGCACATGCGACAAAAACTTTTTATTTTTATATAGAAAAAATGTCGCAATAATTGAAGTTGTCGTTGCACGTGCGACAAGAACTTTTCTTTTTTATACAGCAAAACTATCACAACAATTGAAGTTGTCATCGCACGTGCGAAGACAAATTTTCATTTTTATATAGCACAATTGTCGCAACAATTGAAGCTGTCGTCGAACAAGTGACGACAACTTTTCGTTTTTATATAGAACAACTATCGCAAAAATTAAAGTTGACGTCGCACATGCGACGACATATTTTCGTTGTTTATATAGAAAAACTATCGCAACAATTAAGGTTTGCGTCACAATTGCGACGACCAATATTTATTTAAAAAAAAAAAAAAAATTATTTTAGGCTGCAATTTTGATATTAATATTAATATTACCATTTTAATATCAATATTACCATAATAATTTTTTAATTGATATGTTCTCTATTACTAATCATTTAATAGACAATTAATGAAGTTGAAGTGTTAGGACTGCTCTGAGCCTCTAAACCTAGAATATGATGCCCTCTCTATCAAATCCATGAAGAATCTACTGAACATCTGCTCCTCAATTGCCCCTTTGCAAAAGAAGTCTGGCGACATGCCCTACCAGGAGGGATCCCTTCTGACCAACTCCCTCTTAACATACCCACTCTCCTAAAAACCTGGGCCACCCTCTTCCCTTTCCCTCTCAAGGCCAACCCTCAAATCAAGTGTTGTCGGATGTCCCTCCCTAAATTCATCCTTTGGAAAATTTGGCTCGAAAGAAACTCCATAATCTTTAGAAATCTGAGTGCTTCGCCCGACATCGTTTCTGCCAAATACAAAGCTCTACTGAGAGACTACTTCTCCTACCTTTGGCCTTCCACCAACTCCCTTTCTCTCAACTCCCATGATAAAGATTGGATCCATAGCCTTGCTCCAGACCTCAAAGCCCCCTCTCCTCTCACTAAGGATCATGAAATCTGGTGAACTATGAGAATTATACTACTCTTGGGGGCTTGGAGTCGAATCCAGTAATATAGCAGAAGCTCTAAGCTTTTGGAAAGGACTTATCCAAGCCCGAAAGCTAGAAATCAAAGAAATAACGGTGATAGGAGACTCCCAAATTTTAATCCAAGCTATGGTCACCAACACCTTGCCTACTTAAATGGATCTGCACCACATTCTCAAGAAAATCATGCAGCTCTCCCGCTCCTTCCAAAAAATTGACTTCTTTCATGTGCTCCATCATCTCAATGCCGAAGCCGACCAAGCTGCCAAAGTCGCCACCCACTTGAGTAGGGGTCAACTCTCCCTAAATGGAACTTTGGTTTTCATCCCTTTCCCTTAGTGAGACCTGGTGAGCACTCAGTTGGGCCTCCTGGGGTAAGTGGCCTCCATTTCCTCCCACCGTCATACTTGTGGCAGTCCTCCTCTGCCTCCCTTGTCTCTCCCTTCTCCCGTGCGAAAATACTTATCTGCACTGTTTGCATCCCATCCCCTCCCCCTCCCTATTCTTCACCTCATGTACCTCCTGAACCTACCCACAGATCTCTTATCCCTCCCCCATGGCACCCGCGTGAGCACCCCCCCCTCCCATGGCAGCACATGAACGAGATACCGTTAAATTCAGGAAGGTGGAAAACTACTCCTTCTCATCTTGCCATCCCAATTATGTCTGGTTTCTCGCCTGGATTCAGCTCCCAGTATTTCCCCCAGTTAGTATATACCTATTTTCCTTGGCCAGGTCTCCCTCCTGGTATTTGTCCACTGCTCTCACAATGGAGTCCAGTTCCAACTCAGCCACCCCCCCTAATCCCTCTCCCTCCCCGGAACTCAAAATTCGTAGGCTTAAATGCATGCTTAGTGCGCATATGGGATTCCTTCTCCGTCTTGACGTGGAAGGAGGTCAGCGGTTCAAAATGATGGAGGAAGATTTAATCTAGCTAAGGGAGGAAGCGGTAGAATCTCTCACCTACACAACTCAACAAGCTAACAACAAAATTGTTGATTTGGAACCAAGAATTGAAAAGCTGGAAATTCAAGCTGTAGGACAGAGCCGCCAGACAGATGCAGGGGGGAAGGTGACCATGAGCACAAGTTCCTCCATCTTGGGTCGGAAGGTTTAATCCTGAATTCCTCTTTCCTGGAATTAGTTCTTTTTGGATCTCTGGTTCTCTTCTTTGTAAGTTGGAGTATAGGCCCTTATGCAACTCAGAGAATCGCACTGTAAGTCGGTTCTTATTCTGAGTTTAGTTATATTTTTTACTCTTGACTGTTATGGGAATTCTAAGACTTTATAGCATGGAAACCCTTTTGTAATCTCGAATTTCCCACACTGATCACAGGGTTGAATTATGTAAGTTTTCTCTATATTGGTTATACCACTGGTTTTAATATATAAACCCCTTTCTTGTGTAAAAAAATAAACTATTACCATGATAGACTTAAGACTAGTCTATTATATGAAAGTTCACAATCATTCACATGATAAGTTTCAAAGGCATAATTAAAATATGTTTCTCTCTTTCATATGGTAGCTAACAACAAGAGAAAATATGTATTATACCATGTCATACATAACACTATTGCACACTTTCTATATGATCATTTCATACCTGCTCATTATGAAGAGTTGCATACAACCCACTCAAAACTATCATTCAAAGTAAACAACATAGCATAACCTTCAAGATGAGTACAACTAGTTAAAAATGGTATTATCCAAAGCATAACAAGTACAATTTCATGTTCAACAATTAAACACATCCATGCATTCATATCAATAGACATGCATTCAAATTAATGGACATA
>JZKD02S1880195.1:308380-353473 GCA_000966675.3 Picea glauca | reverse complement strand
ATAAATATGTATACCAAAATTATTACCTTAATGAAGGTATGCCAATCATGTGTTTTTACCCCACCAAATTTGCCTTTCTTCGTTAAGATATTTTTTATGTTTGAAGAAAAACCCACAGGAAATTTAATTCTTTGAATGACCTCTTTTACATCATTGTTTTGTTGCTCTGTTAATAACCATGGAAGGTTATTTTAGTCTAGTACTCCATCTAATCTATTTGAATATCGGATCACACTTCACATTGCCTGATTGGCTTCCTGAATGTTTGTCTAAATTTTGACAATTTTGTCTTTGTCCCTCCTACCATCTATGATTCGCCATAACGTTTCAGTCACATTCTTCCCGATATGAATTGTATCAAAAAAATGAGATATTTTTAGCTCCTCATAGTAGGGAAACATCATTAATTGAGCGGGATAAGTTTTCATTCCTCGTGGAAGCCCATTATTAATACCTTCATGATGATTGTGGCCTTCATGAAGCATAAAAGAAATAACAAAAATAATTATCAAATACGGTAAAATAAATTCAATGATTAAAATAAACATTCAAAACATTACACAATCTATGATACCTTATGAAATTGAGTACCTTGATGATTTCTATTATATTCCAACCTCCATAGGTGAGGTGTCATTATTTTTGGTTTTAAACCAGTCTCTTCTTTCCCATTGAAAAAATGTTTTTCAGTAGTACAATACCTATGGTTCTTAGGAAGAAGGTGCCTATACTCATCAAACACCATCTTTCCTAAAATTTTTGAATGATGATACTTCATCTTAGGGCCACAAACTGGACACACAAATTTACCCTTTGTTTGAAGACCTGTAGCAAATGGATTAATGCCAACTATACGATGAGATTATTTAAAAAGTAAACATACACCATGATAACATTGAAATATTGTATAGTATTAAAGAGAAATATTAGAATGATTATACATACCACAAAAATGTGTTGGTCCAGGGGCAACATGAATTGTCCATAAAAGTATTCCATGGAATTTAAATTTCTTCTCCCCCATTGGTTTACATATGTCGTACATTGTGATGCCAACCCATAACTTTAGTAGCGCATCTATAAGAGGATCGATATATACATTCATATCTTTAACCTGTTACTTACCTAATTGTTTGAAATTACACATAACTACTAAAGGAATGATATCATGTAATGTATATAATTAAATAAATAAAAAATATATATTATGCAAAAATTGAAACAAATAAAAATGTTAAATTCAAATAATTAATGTAAACAAATACCTGGAACAATCATTGTCAACATTATGTGCTCCCTCTTTATTGACACCCAAGGAGGAATGTTATTGTTGATAACAAAAATAGGCCACACTGAGTAAATAGACATAAGCTCTCTGATTGGATTAACACCGTCAACTACCAATGAAAGCCTAACATTACAAGCTTCATCTTTGAAATTTGCCCTTTTTCCCTCAATTTCCCTAAATGAAGAACCATCGACAGGCATTCGAAGAACACCATATTCACTTATGTTACGTGCATGGTAATCCATAAATTGTGCTATGCTTTCACACCTAAACAATCGCTGCAAACGTGGAATTATGGGAATATGTCGAAGAAACTTTCGAGGCATCCTTTTTGTTACTTGATCGGTTCGATATCTACTGATAAGAAATTGCAAACATTCGATTTTCGAAGCATGTTGTCCATAATATATAATATGGTCATTAGGACATGCATCTATAGTTTGATAATCCATTCCAATGTCTTTCATAATGGCATGCAAACCTCGATATGTGTGAGGTAAAATATTTGATGATGGAAACAAAAATTCACCTAACAATCTACAACATAACAAACAACTAGTTAATGTGAGAATATTAATCGTAAAAAATGCATTCTTATTTTACACATTAATTAACACTAAAAACAAATATAAAAAAATCAACATTTATGTACAGTATAAGATGAAACATATTACATACCTTAGTATCTGTGTCATACAAGTGTTCGAAAAATTATTCATAACCTTTAAGTTCACCAGCAATAATGAAGCGGAGAGAAGATTTTCTCTTGATCCTTCATAAAGTCATTTATTTGCCTTTTCTAATAGAGGTTCATCATAAATACCATCATTTTCCCATCCTCATCCGGATGCGAAAACAAATATTGGATCATTTGATTTGTCCCATCATCTTCTTCCATGAGATCCTCATTTTCTTGGTCATGATGATGTTCCTCATCTTGTACAACATCATTTCTACTAACAATATTCCGCGGAAAGTTAGAGGGCAACTCTAACATTTTCTAATTACAAACAATCATGCAAAATTAGTGTATACTATAAAAAACATTCAAACAATATATATATAAATATATATATATATATAATTTTATATAAAATTGACAAAATAAAAAAAGATAATGAATATATAGCTAATTACCATGGAATGATATTCATTCAATCTGCCATCAATGTGACCATATTTCCTACAATGTTTTGTAGCTATTTTTATTAAAATTATTATGGGACGTCTAAGGCAACATTTTTTACAAGGGCAATAACATCTACCATCACCATTTTCACCCGCTTTACTTTTTTCCTCACCTCTAACAACATTCTGCGACATTTTTCCACACAAAAATACCCTTTCGGAACCGTCGTTGTTATAACAAGATTGTCGCAACATCTTTAAATTGTCAAATATTTATAGGCCAATTTTACATCACTATCATCGCAATTGTGATGATAGTGACCTAAAACAATATTTTTTTCCACCTGTTTATTTTAGGTCATTTTCAACGATAAATTTTGACTAAATTATTATGGTCAACGTCACAAGAGCGAAGAACAATCTACAGGCATTGCTTGTGAGACGAACATTGACCATAATAATTTAGTCAAACTGTAGGCATTGATATTGCGACAAATACGGGGTAGATTTAGAAAAGATGAACTTTTTCTCTTGCATGTTGCCATGAAAGAGTACTTTCGTTGCAAGTGGTCATCGCAAATTTTTCAATATGTAGTAGTGTTTAATTATAACCTCTTGGATTATCATACTATGGAACTCCTCCTTCTAATTGTTCGCCTTGGATTCTGTATGCGTCAATGGTTAGCGCTCTCATCAAATCAAATGCATGTAAATCCTTCTCATCATGTCCCATAGACTTACAAAAATTACAAAACAAATTTATAGCAATGATTTGATATTTATACATTAATGGACAAGCAGTAGGGTGATGACCCATCATATTGCAAATCTCACACCATACCCCTAATGGATTTAGAGATCCTATAGCCAAATAATCTCTAAATGATGGACACTCATTCTTATGATGACCTTCTGTTTTGCATGTAGTACACTAGAATTCTTCATGTTTTTCTTTCCCTTTATCAAGTTCCTGCAACTGAATGGTCAATGTTGCTAACTGTGATTGAACTTGATCCATCCCTATGTCATTTTATCCTACAGGGGATGCTTCTAATTTCCTAGTGATTTATATGGCTTCTTACTGTGACATAATCTTTTGTTGAGTCAAAGGACAATGTATATGCGACAACAATATTATAGTAAACCACTCCCTATGTTGCTCATTTGGGATCTGGAATGTCAATCGATCCTTCAATATATTGAATCTTTGATCATAATCCCACATCGATTTATTCCTTATCTTCTTGATCTCCTTCAGCTCTGTAATTCACTGCAACTCAGACTTAGGCTTCTGGAACTCTTTCAATCGACTTCTGGAACTCTTTCAACAAAGCATGTCTTATGGCTGTCAATGCTCTGACTTGTCTCATAGGTGTAGTAGTCTAATACTTCATATACCATAGTAACGCATGGTCTCTGAATTTCTTTACCAACTGCACAATCTTTGCATCATCATCCTAGACATTCTTTACCGTCCATATTGTTTCACAGATAAACAAATGTTGTTCTAGATCTTTTGAACTTGCCCTATGAAAGACAAGCATTCTTAAAGTGGGATCTACCCCTGCCATAGTGTTCTGTGTAGTATTCCTCCCTAGTGACTCTATTTGAATATGGGTTACTGTACTACTTCCATTTCTCTTACTACCTTGACTATTATCCTTACCTCCCTTAATAACTACAATCAAAAAAGTTTCTTCAAACCTTGGAGACACAAAATGGGTCATGGTTTTGACATAGATTCTGGCCTGAGTGGGATATTCTTCTACTAGACTAATATTGTTTATGTGTGTGGTATGATATGGAATATTACACTAGTGTCTCTCTCTTAAAACTCATCATGCTGCTCTTCTCTATCAACCATAATCCTATTCCTATTGTATCAAAATCTCTTTCCACTACGCAATATTCCAATTTCTTCTTATGTCGCTCCTTCTTCTTCTCTCGACATCGTCATCCCATATGTTCCTAATTCATTATTCCCTACAACACTCAGACCATTCCTTGGTCACCCCTAGTTCCACCTATGCACGAAGGTGCTTATATACTAAGGAAATCAGATTCTGTATTCATAACCCCCTTATCATACAAACACATCTTAATACAAGTGGATAGTGACTTCAAGTATCTTCTGTGTGGAACCTTAAATAAATCCCTCTCGGCAGTGCTATATGACTAATTACAATATATAAAAACTCTATAATATAACCTCCCAATACACTATCCAACTAGAAATCAACTACACAGGAGATATTATTACTTATGATATTCACTTCTTGAATCAACTCAGGAGTCCACCTTCTTGGAACCACAATGCAAAATTTTCCATTATGTTTTGATAATATTTGTATCTACTCGGAAAAAACATTGGGGAATTCAACAAAGAAATTCCATGCAAATATGTAAACACATACCTCTGTAGCCATTTCTCTACACTGATTTGTAGGGTCTTATTTTGATCTACTACAAACTTCATCTCCTTCATGTCTAACCATTTTCCAATATATTCCTTAGTCAGCATCCACATTCCCCTCAATCGCAGATCCTGGTCCTCGAAATGGAACCATTTGTTGCCACATAGTGGATAGACCCTGGGTTCAACATTAATTCACCAACAAAACCCTATGATACCAACCCTTTCAGAATCACCTGCAAGCAAGTGAAGTCTCACCTAAGGTATCTATGGGGACTGCAAGCACGAGGTTTTTGCAGTCATGGAGGAATGGGAGATAGTCATCATATTCATTATACTTAACATTCATTCATTTATTCTACCATATGTGTGGAATCATTAGATAACATATTCATACTAACCATTCATAGATTATATGTGGGACATAAACATAAAAGAAAAAAAACACATCACAACACATCATACATCATAACAAAAATATTTAACGTGGTTCACCCAATATGGGCTACGTCCACAATGACAATCTTTTCATTTTATTATTCAGAATCATCCCTTACAAAAGGTGTGCACTACGCTCATAAATGATCTCTCAGTTCTACCAACATGCCCTTGTCATTCGTGCATACAATGCACACTTCTCTCTTCATTAACTCACTACAGAACTCAACTCATGCATAGATAATTCATAACTTTCTCTCCAAAGACATCCTCATCGAGCCCCCTAACCCGAAAACCATTTACATATTTATACTTTTACATTAGGGCTCAATCCATTACAATGTGGACAAAAATGTCTAACTAATTCTAGCTAAGTACTTCCTTTCATGTGTGTTGACTTCTGAAAATGCACCAATTTCCTTCTTTTCTTTTTGTACACTACTCCTTAGTCCACTTTTTGCATGGTTTGCTTCTGTGTGATTCCCAAAACTGGCCCCAAAATGTCCTGCTCTAGCAATGATTGTTTTCCTTTTGATTGTTTTGTTTACATGGATGTGTAGGTTAGGTGTGTGTGGGGTTCAATACGAGTGTGTCACTTATGTATATTTGTGTGAGTGTGTCATTATTTTCGGTGTGTGATCAGTGTGTCATTTATGTGTGATGGAGTCCATTGTGTGCAAATATTGATTATTTGCATGAATATGGTGCTTATGTCCATGATTGTACCACTTATTTTTGAGTGCACCACTTATGTGTGTGAATATGTTACTTATGTATTTAAGTTATCCCCATCCTAGAGGAATTTGAGATTAGAGGAAGATCATGGTTTGAGGTAGGGGGAAACTATGATCACCTCCTTCTCTTGCTACAAATTGAGAAGGTGGATCAAAATCCTCACAGTTACTTTAAATTCAATTCCAATGAGCTATGAAATGAGGAATTTCAAAATATTTTTGAGTTAGGATGGATAAAATTTGATGACTCTTCTTTAGAGTCTACCAACATCCAATTTTCAACAAATTTTAAAAAAGTAAAAAAATTTATGATAATTTAACCCTATCCTAAGAGGAAAAGAGATGAGGAGGCTTTGATTCTTGTAGAGAATGATATTGTAGGATTTTATGCTCAATATTTTGTAGGAATGTCTGATGAGAAATCAAGGACTTCCTTGAAAAACCTAGAATTGACAAAGAGGAAGTTATTGGAGGTAAAGAAAGTCCAACAAAGATTGAAAATTAGGGCCTTGTGGCTAGAAAACAGGGATGAAAGCAACAACTTTTTCCATAATTATGCCAATCATATTGAAAATTCCATTATCATATGGAATATAAAGAAATTGGAGGATGGGAGTATGGCTAGGATTATAAAGGAGTTCACAAATATTAGGGTTTCTCACTTTAGAGTATTATATCATGAAGAAGATAAAGTCAATACATGAGAGATATTGAAGATAACTTTATACTTCCCTATTTTTATAGGAGAAGAGGAAAACAAACATCTAGTGAAAGAGGTGTTGAATGTTGAACTCAAATTTGTGTTGGATTTTATGAAAAATGATAAAAGTCCAGGCCCAAATGGCTAGAATATGGCGTTGTTTGTTGGCTTTTATGACATGTTAGAAGAAGAACTTATAAGGGTGGTGGAGGAGACCATCATAATAAGAAAAAATTTAGGAGCCTTTAATTCTATATTTCTTTCCCTTGTCCCTAAAAAGGACAAGCATTCCTCCTTTGAGGAATTTAGGCCTATCACACTTTGTAATTTTATTTAAAATATCAATACCAAGAATTTTTTTTTGTATTTTTTTTAACAAGAATGGTTGGATATTTATATTAAAAAATATTTTGTGCTGAAGAACATTACATAGAGGCAACAATATAACAGTGCTTTGGACTGTGCACAGAGAGTTTTCAGAGAAGACTATTGCAATCTAATAGAGGACATAAAAATGGTTCAAAAAGAACTGTTGATCTGCCATGTAAAAATGACTACATAGGAGGACAAAATGAAAAAAAAAAATCTAACCATCTATAGAAACCTCGTTAGTAATTGTGAGATGATTTTTCATCTTCCTAGATATTTGCTTGAATTGTTGCTAGAGGTGCAATTCCTTCTTCTAGGTTTTGCATTGTTGGAGTCAGTGTTGGATCTCAAGGAGCCTGATTTTGTTCATTGGTAGCTTCTAAATGGAAGGTTGAAGGAAGCCTTGAATCAATTGACTCGATTGAATTTGCAAGGTGTTGGAGATGACCAAGGGTATTTCCTAGTTGTTTACTAAGTAGGTTGATATGCCTGGTGTTTCTTTTAACACCATGAAGAAAAATCACAATCTCTTGGTTATTCCTACATATTTGTGACTGCAATTGGTTCTGAAGATTTGCATTATGGCACCAGAGTTCCTGATTTTCTGTTCACAGTTCCCAGAGTCGCAAATCCATTATTTCCCCTGAATTTCTTAATACATCTCTCAAATCCAGAATTTGGTCTCGAAGCTCCTAACTAGCGCATGAAGGGAAGGAACAAGGGGCTCTGGATCTCCTCCACATAATGAAAAGGGGATGAAGAAGAAAAAAAAACATAAAAATCTTTGTTGCAATGGGAATGTGTATCTGAGGGAAGATGAAGCCTAAAACACATATACGATGAGGAGTGTAATGTCTCCCACCTCTTGATAGAGAGGTGATGAGGAGACACAGTGGCCTGGGCACCCCCACTAAGTCATAGTCTCACATTGAGGGGGAAAGTCAACTAAACTAAGTTATATTTTTAAGTTGACTTAAGGAAGAAAAAGGATAAAAGGAGTAAAAGATAACTCAACAAAAGAATAGAGGCTAACCATGGGAGTTAACCTAACTCAACAGAGAATTAGAAGGAAAAGTATAAGTAAGAGGCTGGGGCACACCCATTAGTCATTTTGGATTTGGTATATTGTTTGCTATTGCTCTTGAGCATTCAGTTTGGGGGTTTTGTTGTACAAACCCTTGTGAGCAACTCAGTGGTGAAATACCCACTCACCTTGTTCCACAGCTTGGTCTTGGGGATGAAAGATTCCTCCAGACCATTCTAGTCTCAACATATTTCCATCCAACGCTTCATAAGGTAGAAGGGCCGTATTGTTCTTGTGTTTTCAACAAGGGTGCACCATCTTCTAGAGGAGGGTTCGATCCAACTTATCAGGAGAGCCTGTGGCCATTCCGACACTTGGGTTTTATTTGCAGGGGCACTACCATCATTCTAAGGGTTTTTCTGGAGAGTTATCACCATCAAATATTTAGCTTCAGAGTGGTACGTCTTGGAGGTTAAGGGGATGTCCTATGATTCAATAAATTGTAGATCTAGAAGGCTACACTTGGAATCTGATTCTGAAACTTCTCCTACAGGGTTCTCATAGCTTGATCTACATTCCTGAGGAGTTTTAGGGCATTTGGAGGCTTTTCTCATCAGGGTTGAATCATCTAGGGTTCTAGGCATCAAGGAGGGCGCAACTTCAACAAAACATTCAGTGTTTGGAAGGGTTTTCCTTGGGCATTTAGCTTGATATTTCAGGAGGGTGATCCTACCACCCTGATCTATCATCTTGCCAAGTTTGGAATCATTTGGGGTCTTCCTTCAATGGGATCGATTTATTGAGGGTTTTAGTCTTCTAGTGGAGCATGGTATTCTTTAGCTGGAGAATTGGCAGACAAATCTGCTTATATTGACCTTCATTTCCTATTCAGCCTTTGGAGGCTTATTTTGTATCGGCAGAGCATTTTGTAGCAGCTCATATCTATTGTCTTTCCGCCCATCTGAGGATTGTTCCAGATCGACTATCTATTGTATTGATTCCATATTGCTCATAATAAAGGTCAGATATTTGCTTGTGCTTTTATATCTTGGATGTATTGTGATCTTCATGTGTTGAATGAATCTTGTATGAATGCACTTAATAACTGGATAACTTAATAAACACCTTCACATCAACAAATCAATGGTAGTTAGTGATTCCAAGTGAAAATTTTGGCTTGGGATCATTACAGTGGTATCAGAGCTTCGATTTTCCAAACTTGTGGAAGGATCGATGCATGGAGAGGTACAATGGTATCTTTATGGGTTGAAGGTAGAAACCCAACAGTGAAACAGAGGTCGAAATGGAAGGGTTAGGGGATGACCATGAGCCTCAAGGCTTGGCTCTCATAGCATCCAAATTTGACAAGTTCCAACAATCCATCAACCGCACGGAAAGCACATTGGTCCAACACTTGGATGAGTATCATGAAACCAGTAGAAGGGGATAGGCCGAACTTTCTGAAACTTTGAAGAAGGTTGACAAGAACCTGTAGATAATGAACAAGAACCAATCTCAGATAATTGACCTTCTGATGCAAGTGACCCATCAAGGGAAGGACCCTGATTTGTATGGGAATAAGGAGGCAAGTGGATCTGGTGGAGTCCATGAGGAGATTAGATATAATCCAGAGAAATCCCCCATATCCGAAGGAATTCTGGGAGGAGGCATGTCCCAGGGTCATATGGGTAGCAGGGTCAATCCTAGGCCATACATGCCCACATTCATAGATGAACAACTAGGTCGATAGTCGGGTAGCAGAGCTAACCCTAGACCATACATGACCACATTCACAGATGAGCAAGGGCAACAAGAACAAGTTGAAGTCTTTGTGGAACAATTAGCGAGGAGTACCAAGGAGTACTACAGTTTGGATATGAGGGTCCAAAGACAGATGTCTCTAGATCAATATTGCCAACTTAGGTTAAAAATCAACCTAGGATGAACCATAGGGGCAATTTTGAGTTTGAACAAAGAGCACGGAAGATAGAGATTCCATAACTTTATGGTACGACCAAGATGACAGCACAATCTTGGGTACAAAAGCTGGATACCTACTTGCAGCTCAACCCCATAATTGATATGGAGGCCATCAAGTTTGCCACTATGTACTTGGATGGAAAGGCTCATGACTGGTGGTATCATGGACTCACCACACTCAGCCACAATCAGATTGTGTCCTATATAGAATTCACTCAGAGGCTCATTGATATATTTGATCAAGGAGATCCTGAGCTACATTTCTGGGAGCTCACCCAACTCAAGCAAACAGGTACGACTGAGGCATATATTGATGAATTTCATAGGTTGGTATTGATGGTGCAAGATATGTCCCTGAACAGGCTCATGATGCTTTTCACAGAAGGGTTGATGGAACCCTTGAAGGGTTGGGTAAAGTCCTTCAAGCCTACCAACCTATAGGAGGCCATTTGGAAGATGAGGGATTTGGGTCCAGCTGCTAAACCTAAATTCATACCCAGACCACCTCTCAACAATGGTGGAAGATACCAAAGGCCTCCAGTGAACTCAAGAGGACATGAGACAAGGGTTTTTTCCAAGGGCCGTGGTAGAGTGGATGAAAACACTAGGAGGGAATTGAGAAGGAAGCAACTGTGCTTCACGTGCAAAGAACCATGGAACCCAGCACACAAATGCATGGGTCGTGGTCAAGTGCATTACATTGAGGCAACCTCAGACAATGAGGAGGAATAAGATATCAGTCAGATACAGAACATGGAGGTCGATACCATTGAGACAGAAGAGGAGAAGATCATAGGACAAAACAGTATGGCCACCTTGGCATCTATTAGCGGAGTGCCAAAGTATAACACCTTCCGAATGAGGGGGGTCTTGCAGGGGCAGAGGGTCTCAGTTTTGATTGATGAAGGATCTTCCCACAACTTCATCGATTCTGCATTACTGAAAAGGAGGCACATACCCATAGTAGAATTTGAAGGATTCAAGGTGGAGGTAGCAGGTGGAGGCACTATGCCCTACGACAGATACATTTCAGTCATGAAGCTTACCTTGGGTAGACATGAGCTGACATAGGACATCTATGTCATGGACCTTTCGGATACCAACATCATCCTAGGGGTTCAGTGGCTCAGCACATTGGGGCCTATCACCACCAACTACAAAACTATGGAAATGTCATTCACAAAGGAGGGTGGATGAAAAGTAGTGCTTCGGGGCATGACAAGGAATGTTGCAAAGGTAGTCACAACCAAGAGGATGGAGGCCATCTTCCAGAGAGATGAGATAGTATATGCAACAAAATGTAGGGTGGTGACATGTGTGGATGAATAGGGGAAGGTTCATTACACCCCAGAGATCAAAGAAATCCTTGACAGGCATCACAAGGTGTTTGGACCTATTCCTCTAGGGGTACCACCAAATAGGGGGTTTGAGCACATTATTGAGCTAGAGGAAGGGGCCAAACTAGTTATCACCACACCATACAGACATCCCAAGAAGTACAAAGATGAGATAGAGAAGGCCATCAAGGAACTTCTGGACATGGGGCACATCAGGCCCAGTAGTAGCTTTTTTGCCTCGTCAGTAGTGCTGGTGAAGAAGAAAGATAGCACTATGAGGATGTGCATTGAATTTAGGGATTTGAACAAAAAGACCATAAAAAATAGATACCCAATACCAAGGATTGATGAACTGTTGGACGAATTGCATGGGGCCATCTACTTCACTAAGATTGATCTTCGTTCTAGTTATCATCAGATCAATATGAGGGAGGAAGACATCTCAAAAACAACTTTTAGATGTCACTACGATCGTTATGAATTTTTGGTGATGCCCTTTGGCTTGACCAACTCCCCTTCTACATTTCAATCATGTATGAACCATGTGTTCAACAAGCAGTTGAGGAAGTACCTATTGGTATTTTTTTATGATTTTCTTATTTATAGCAAGACATGGGAGGAACATCTCAGGCATGTAGATTAGATTTTGTCAATCATGGAGGAACAATCATTGTATGCTAAGGAGTCCAAATGTGAGTTTGGAATGATAGAGTTCCTCTATTTAGGACACATCATCTAGGCAAAGGGGGTACAGGTACACTAGGAGAAAATACAAGCCATCATGGAATGGCCTACTCCTAAAACACTCATAGAATTAAGAGGATTCCTAGGTATGTGCACTTATTACAAGAAGTTTGTCAAAGGATTTTCTCAACTGTGTGCACCTTTGACCATTTTGACTAAGAAGGGAGCCTTCAAATGGGACGAGGAAGCTCAAAAAATGATGGAAAAGATGAAGGAAGTAATGAGTACGTGTCCAGTCTTAGCCCTTCCATATTTTAGTCTCCCTTTTACCTTGGACTGTGATGCATCTGGGGAAGGAATAGGGGCCATAATGATGAAGAAAATGCACCCTATTGCTTATGAAAGTCAAAAACTCAGGGGTCCTGAGCTACTCTACAACATTTATGGCAAAGAAATTCTGGCTATCATGCATGCACTAGCTAAATTCCGACAATACTTGGTTGGTGCCTGGTTTGTGGTCAAGTCAGACCATAACAGTCTCAAATATCTATTAGAGAAGAAGGATTTGAATGAGAGGCAATGGAAATGGGTAAGTAGAATACAGGCCTATTACTTTGACATTGTATTTGTTAAAGGGAAGAACAACGTGGTGGCTGATGTGTTATCCAGGAGGCCATCCATATTTGCTATGACCGGGGTATCAGTTGACTGGGAAGATCATTTGGTGATGGAGTATACAAAAGATCAGTTCGCATGCCAGTTATTGGATGGGGAGATACAAGATGATAATTTCAAGGTTATGAATGATCTCATCTACTATAAGGACCATATATTTTTTATTCCTGAATCAACCTTCAAGGCTAATATATTATAGGCATACCATGAATCACCAATGGCAGGTCATCAGGGAATCAACAATATGTACAAGCAGGTGAGAGAGAGGTTTTCATGGAAGGGCCTCAAGGAGGATGTGATTAAGCACATCAAGGAGTGTACTACATGTCAGGAGAACAAAGATGAGAACATGAAACCAACAGAATTACTACAACCCCTACCCATTCCGGAGCACAAATGGGAGAGCATATCCATGGATTTCATCACCGAGCTACCAAAGACACAAGGGAATGATTGCATATTTGTAGTAGTGGACAGGTTGACAAAGTTCACACATTTCTTCACCATAGCCATTGAATTCAGTGCAGCACAGGTGGTCGAATTATTTTTCAAGGAAATCTTCAGGTTGCACAGCGTACCTAAGACCATTGTCAGCGATAGGGATAGCAGGTTCATGAGTACATTCTGGAAGGAATTATTTAGGTTTGTTGGTACGGACTTAACACCTAGAACCAACTATCACCCTTAGATAGACAGACAAACAGAAATCGTCAACAAGTGGGTGGAAGGTTACCTCAGAAATTATGTGGCAGGACAACAGAAAGTGTGGGCTAGATGGTTGCACTTGGGAGAGTACTACTACAATGCCACCCAGCATAGGTCCATAGGCATGTCACCATTCAGGGCCTTGTATGGCTATGATCCTCTATCTTTTGGGGAGATTTCTTTCAATGAAAGTAGGGAACCTATGGTATAGGATTGCATACAACAGAGCCAATACATCCTCAGGGAACTGAAGGATCATCTACAGAGAGCACAAAACCAGCAAAAGGTCCAAGCTGACAAGCATAGAGTTTAACGTACTTTTGAGGTTGGTGACCTAGTCTACTTAAGACTCCAAACATACAGGCAAGCATCCATAAAAAGGAGCGTAGCGGATAAACTACAACCATGTTTCTTTGGACCCTATAGAGTTATCAAGAAGATAGGGGTTGTAGCTTACGAGTTGGAGCTTCCACCGGGTAGAAAAATACACAATGTCTTCCATGTTTCCTTCCTTAAGAAAGCCCTCGGCCAACACATCAGACCCATTGAGGTACTACCTTCCCTGGATGAGGAAGGACAACTTATTTCGATTCCAGAGGAGTTATTAGAGGTCCGAGAAAACCGAAGCATCAAATAATACCTGATCAAATGGAAGGATTTACCCATTGAGGATGTCACATGGGAAAAGGAGAAGGTGGTAAGAGAAGCAAGTTTGGAATTGCTTGAGGACAAGCAATTTCAAGCAGGGGAGACTGTAATGTCCCCCACCTCTTGATAGAGAGGTGATGAGGAGACATAGTGGCCTGGGCACCTCCACTAGGTCATAGTCTCACATTGAGGGGGAAAGTCAAGTAAACTAAGTTATAATTTTAAGTTGACTTAAGGAAGAAAAAGGATAAAAGGAGTAAAAGATAACTCAATAGGAGAATAGAGGCTAACCTTGGGATTTAACCTAACTCAACAAAGAATTAGAAGGAAAAGTATAAGTAAGAGGTTGGGGCACACCCATTAGTCATTATGGATTTGGTATATTGTTTTCTATTGCTCTTGAGCATTCAGTTTGGGGGTTTTGTTGTACAAACCCTTGTGAGCAACTCAGTGGTGAAATACCCACTCACCTTGTTCCATAGCTTGGTCTTGGGGATGAAATATTCCTCCACACCATTCTAGTCTTATCATATTTCCATCCAACGCTTCAGAAGGTAGTAGGGCCGTATTGTTCTTGTGTTTTCAACAAGGGTGCACCATCTTCTAGAGGAGGGTTCAATCCAACTTATCAGGAGAGCCTGTGGTCATTCCGACACTTGGGTTTTATTTGCAGGGGCACTACCATCATTCTAAGGGTTTTTTTATCACCATCATATATTTAGCTTCAGAGTGGGACATCTTGAGGGCTAAGGGGACATCCTATGATTCAATAAATTGCAGATCTAGAAGGCTACACCTGGAATCTGAGTCTGAAACTTCTCCTATAGGGTTCTCATAGCTTGATCTACATTCCTGAGAAGTTTCAAGGCATTTGGAGGCTTTTCTCATCAGGGTTGAATCATCTAGGGTTCCAGGCATCAAGGAGGGTGCAACTTCAGCAGAAGATTCAATGTTTGGAAGGGTTTTCCTTGGGTGTTCAGCTTCATATTTCAGGAGGGTGATCCTACCACCCTGATATATCATCTTATCGAGTTTCAACTCATTTGGGGTCTTCCTTCAGTGGGATTGATTTATTGAGGGTTTTCGTCTTCTAGTGAAGAGTGGCATTCTTCAGCTGGAGAATTGGCAGATAGATGTGCTTATATTGACCTTCATTTCCTATTCAGCCTTTGGAGGCTTATTTTGTATCAGCAGAGCATTTTGTAGTAGCTCATATCTATTGTCTTTCTGCCCATCTGAGGATTGTTCCAGATCAACTATCTATTGTATTGATTCCATATTACTCATAATAAAGGTCATATCTTTGCTTGTGATTTTATATCTTGGATGTATTGTGATCTTCATGTGTTGGATGAATCTTGTATGAATTCACTTAATAACTGGATAACTCAATAAACAACTGCACATCAACAAATCAGTGGTAGTTAGTGATTCCAAGCGAAAAATTTGGCTTGGGATCATTACAAGGAGTTACTAGTTGCACGTTTGAGATGACAGGTGATATGGGATTCCCATGGACTAGGATGCTCATACATAAAGTAAAGCATAGATGATGATGCCATGGCAATAGGAGGGAGCATCAGAGAGTACTAGGGGACTCTGAAGCATACGTGTTGAAGGTAAGAAGTGAATTAATGAGGCACATGAGAGAGGAGGGAAGGTACAAACAAGGAGCCATGAGGTCTAAGGAGGAATCACGTGTTGTTAAGAATGGAGTGTCAGATGTCCAGAGCATGAGGAAGGTGGGGTCCAAAGAAGACATACAGGGTGGTGGAGGGAAGGGGGTGTGTTGGAAGGGATGAGATGAGAATGACAGGGATTCTATGAGGAGAAAGATCTAGGAGAATATGGGGAAATTGCCAAATTTGGAGGTTCTTAAGGGATCTACGCATGAGATTAAATTTTTTTGATGAGGATTTATCTATGTTCGATGTTTTTTAATGATTTTTCTAGTTGAACGACGACCTAATTTTGGGAACAAAGAATATGAAAGAATTGGATTTTTTTGAATTGGGATTTCAAGATATTTATCCAAGAATGGATATCGTTGGGATCTTGATTTGTGAATTTTTTAATGCCAAGAAGTTCCTTAAGAATTAGTTCAGAGTCTCTAAGAACAATTAGTTCATTGAGATTTCTAGATATTGAAATTTGTAGCCCCATGTAAATGACTAGACTTTTTTCTTTGTTATTGTTGGTTTTTCCAGGCCCCCAAGAATACTCCAAGATATTTTTTCCATCAGTTTCCATGACGACTCTCCCCGCACCTATCGCTCCTGTCGTCGCAAAAGTTGGTTCTAGGCTATAATAGAGCCAAGCCTTAGCACATTTTAAATGAAATAAATTTTGTCACTCAGACTTGACTTGGGCTGCATGCAAGTAAATTCTGAGATAACCTCGAACCACTTTTGATTGGAGACTGCCCCTTCCAACCTGAGAGGGATCTCTCGAAAATATGTCACAACAGGATATTCAATAGGCTTAAGAGTGGGTAGATCTATGGGTGACAAAAAGTTTTGGGTTTTTAGGGTTGATGGGTTGGACCGGAAAGTAGTCCATTGGGCATGGAGTCAAATGATCAAGCAAGTAATAAGAGTGTTTCAGCAATGGAAATCCATGGAGCAAAGGCAAGATATAAGTTTATTACAAAGGGAAGGATTGATAAAAGGTATGGTAACAAAATAAAGAGAAAATATATCAAACTGTAAGGAGCACTTAACAATGAGTGAATTCCAAGCATAAATCAGTGGAAAGAGATAGTTGGGATAGAGCATCTAGCAAGGATGAATTATGAACCTTCATATCTCTGCAAAAAACAACCTATAACCTGTCCAACAATAGAGCATCTAACAAACAGATCAATTCCATTACAAACACAACTACAAATTGGGAAGCAAATGGAAATAAAACCAAGTGAAATGACGTGAAAACGAAGAAATAAGACATTCTCTACAAACAAAATCACAAGAATCTCTGATATAGATCGAAAATGTTCTGCACTCTTTTATTAAACATGATAACAAGTGCTACATCCCAGGGGTACTACTCCTCTCCCTCCTTTTCCTTTTAGAAATATGCCTCATATATGTATTGAGGTTGAAATCCTCTCTAATCTAAAAGATAACGATAGTGACAACCAATTCTTGAAACTTTCTACCATAGAAAATGGGCCAAACTACCGAAAACTAGGGTTGTGGTTACGAATTTGTATCTCTCAAATAGAGACAAATGTGTATAAAATGAAAGATTATTTTTTTCATATTTTTATTTTGAGAAAAAACCTCTCTCGGTTCCCTGAGACCCCTTTTCATTTTTCCCAAATCTGCATTTAACAAACATGTGTCAAAACATGAAAATATGAAATCCAAAAACTAGGGATCGGAGATGGATTTGATTCTCCCAATATGTGACACTTGTATGCAAAATGAAAGAGGCTAATGATATCTAATGTGTTAGGCACAAAATCCTCCAACTGTTTCTCAAAATGATACTCCAGTCGCTCAGAATCCTCATTTGAAAATGATGACTCAGCACAGTAAAAACGCCATATTTCTGAAAACAAACCTCATATTGTGGGGGACTTTTGACTAAATTACCAAGATCAAAATGAAATTCTTAAGACACCACTGGACAGATTAAGACTTTTATATGTCGATCGACTATTCAAACGAGAAAAACAGACTCTCCACGGTTGAGAAAATTGTGTTTTTCTAAAGCAGTTTTGCATTTGACTGGAGTCCCAATTTCGGGTTTTCGGGATTCAAGGAAATGAGGCAGTGGTTATTAAAATCTTCACGTCAACCAAATCCCTGATGGAAAAATCCCTGAAATAGATTTTGGCTTTTACATTTCACTCTTTCGAGCCTTCGGGTTTTGGGTATCATGTCCTCAAGAGTTATGACATGCAAGGAATCCTGAATCGTGAAATCGTGATGGGATTAATTAGACGATAATCATTTGTTTTAATCTCTTAATTAATATTTAACCTTTCGTGTATTTAAGTGTCAGGACTTCAATAATACTTGACGCGAGAAATCCCGAATCACGAAATTGCGATGAGATTTATTAACATTAATTTTTCTCAATCTTTATTTGACCGGGCTTATCCTTTAATACTTTAGTGAATTCGGGGATCAGGGATGTAGTTATTAATATATCTACATCGGCCAAATCCCCAACGAAAACAAACCTGGACTCATGAGATTTTTCTCCATGTGGCTTAATGCTCGATGTATGCGGTCATTCCACTGCCAATGCTTCCTTTCATTCTCCTAAGTGACCAAAAGCCAAAATTTCAATATTTGTTACAATAGCCCCTAGGTTTCTTGTAGAAGATCCATCAAAGAAAAGAATAAGAGAGGATTTTTGTCTTTTCCAGTCAATGAATTCAGGATCCATGTATCCTAATTTCCATTTTTGCCTCTTGGTAGCTCTGTTTGGTGAAGGGAACTGTCTTGGATAGTTTTGACCCAAAATATTATAAATCCAATCTTCTTCATTTGGTTCTAAGGATCTTATTGGATCACGATAAACTGATGTGGAAGAGAATACTATGGATATTAAGCCACAATTTTTAGCAAATATGCGTTGCGAGGGAAGGATTTTCTCATGAAAGATGGCCTCGTTTCTTTATATCCAAATTTCTCAACAGAAAAATTTGGGAATTTGTCTCTAGAAGAGGGAGAAGAGTTTTTTTTCTTTTAAACTGCCAGCATATCTCTGTTTCCAAGAAATGAACAAATCATTCCAATTCTCTAGTGGAAGGGGTTGAGAGGAGATGCCAAATTTGAGAAGAGAGGGAACAATACAATAAAATATGGGGGATGGATTCTAGGGCTACGAGACAGAGGGGGCATCGTGAAGGACCCATTATTCCTTGTTTTTTCAAGTTCTATGAAGTTAGGATTTTTCCATGAACCATCAACCAACAAAAGATATTAAATTTAGGAAGAGAAGGACCAAACCAGATCTCTTTCCATATTTTAGAGGTTGAAGGGCCCTAAACAGAGGATTGAAGGAGAGAGTATCCTACTTTAACTATGTAACTACATCGGCCCCAACTGTGAGAGTCATATTTATGTGAATTAATGGGAGCACAACTTGCCAACATATTGAAGAAGAGGAAATCCAAAGGGTGAAGGTGAGCAAGGGTGTCCAACGGTTTCCAATTGATCCAATTGCCATCAGGGGCCCAGGCGCAGAAGTATTTGAGAAAGAGAATACCTTTAGAGTAGCACCAATATTTCAAGGGGTGAAGGGAGTCATGTATTCCTAATGGTTCTAGATCCCAAATACAATACTTCCAAACAGTTATCTGAGATCCATTTTCTGGAGCCCACGAGAGATTAGCTTTGATGAGTTGCACAGAGTGCTTCAGGAGACACAAAATTAGGGAGTTGGGGAGATGGGAATGGGAGACATCCAAGCAACACAGTCTTGAGGAGTTGAAGTATTTAGCAAGAAGAGCATATTTCCACCATTCTGAAGGACCTGAGATTATATGCTAAGAATTTTTTTCTCCTAGATCTGAGTTCATTAGACTTGGATCTTTTATAGAAAGGCCTTCTTTATTTCAAGGTTGACAAACATGTTTCCATTTGATAAGATGGAATTTATTTGTGTTAGTTTCCCCCTCCATCCCAAAGGAACCTTAATAGAGCTCTGGATACTAAGATTATTACTATGAGGGTTGAAATTTGTTTTTGAGTCAATTTCAAAAGAATGGTTTGGTTTCTTGCATGAGAAGATAATTCATGAAGGAATATCGATGTATCAAAAAGGGTTTCACTCTATTAAAAATAAAAGTCTATATATTATGGTTTTAAATTGGACCTATTCAAGGCCTAACATATATCAAATCAATTGTATCCAAGGCTTATATGCTAATATACATTGGGTTCCATGTTTATATGGTGAACTAGATCATGTTGCATATTTTTTTATTCATTCAGAATACTTATAAATGGATTTGCATCATGGTTTTCTAGGCTAAGTATAGGACTTTAGAAATGATATCATGTGGCTCCCTTACTTTTTTCAATTATTGTAGAAGGGTTAAGTAGGACAATTGTTGAGGCTAAGAGTTCTAGTGTGTTAGGTGGTATTAAGTTAAGTGCTTCTTTCTACTTGACACCTCACTTTTGTAGATGATCTATTACTTTTCTATGATGGTTCTAGAAAATATGTACACAAAGTAAAGGAGATTTTAAGCTTATAGTATAAAAATATGCATGGATATAAATATGTAGAAAAGTGTAGGATTAAGTGCGAAGAACACTTGATATTTTTCCTTTCCATAAGGTGGACCCACAAGACATGTTTAGGTACCTAAGGTTTATATTGAGACCTAATGATTATGGGACAAGGAATTGGAAGTGGTTGATTGAAAAGGTTGAAAATCGAAGTAAGATGTGGTGTAACATATGGCTATCACTAGGTGGAAGGTTAACCATAGTTAGGATACATTATTGGCCATTAATATTTATTCAAATTCCTATGGATAGGAAAGAGAAAATCAAGTGGAATACCAATTGCAAAGTGGTAATATTTGGCCAATCTTAAAGAGGAATGTGGGTGGGGTTTACAAAATTTATTTATTTAGGAAGGCTTGGGAAGCCAAAAGGTTATGGACACTGAAAAACAAGTATGTCTTATGGTGATTAAAGATTTATAATAAGTATACAAAACCTTTTACATTGGAAGAATGGATTAAGCATGAGATTAAACATATTAAAAAAGAGTTAGTATTTTGGAAGGATTTAGTTTGGTGATATCCCTTAGTAGGAAATTGGTTGTCTTGGAAAATTGACAAATGTAATAAAGTAAGGACATGCTTAGATATGTGAGTTGGTAGTGGATAATGCCTTAGGATTTTAAAGGAGTTGATTGTAACTCTGTAAAATCTAGGTATTTTTAAACTTTCCAAAGATACTAACCCTATTACTACTATTTTTTTGTTTCAAGGGTGGAAAAGTCTTGAAGAGTTAAGTTTTTTTGAGGTGGTCCTCGAGAAACTAAGGAGATTCATTATTCAGTTGCATAAGAAACACATTAATATTAGAGATGATGAATATCTCATGGTCTGGTCAAAAGAATATATCCTAGGGGATTTATACTCCAAGGATAGGTTACAATGCAATGTTTTTTGAATAAACACAAGATGGATCACTTTGGTTGTCGAAGGATTTATAGAAACTCAAAATTCCTCTTAAATAAAAAGTGTATATGTGACTTTTCTTATGAAATAATACTTTAACCTAGGAGGTCTTTAAAAGACAAAGAAGGCATGTACTGGTTGTTGTATTTTGTGTAAGAAATTCTCAAAAACTATAAATAATTTATAGATTAGTTTTTCTTCTAAAAGAGAGTTTTGGTTGGAGATGGATGCAATTTCAAGGGTGAAGGATGGTTGGAAAGGGATACAAATTAATGAGATTTTGAAAACATGGATACAGTTGGGTCATAAACGGGGTATAGATCTCTATCTAAAGGGGATACTGCGAGCTTTGAAACTAGAATTGGCTTAGGTGCTCCTGTCTTTCCCCCTTTGTCCATGGGGATGGAAGGAATGTTGAGTGATTCAAATGAAGGAACTAAAGGCCCATATAGCACTACTTACAGTGGTTTCCTAGGGAATTTTTCTTGCTATGAACTTAGAGATATTTCAAGAGAATACTATCCATTCTTTTCAATGTGCCTTTTTATTGCACAAGTTGTAGGTTGGGAAAATCTTGACCCAAACCAAAAAATGATGACAACTAAGAGAACACCTAACCAATGTCACCTCAGATTGCAATTCCCGTCACTTTATAGGTGAAGTTATCACCTCAAGGGGGGAATCTCGGGTGGCCCTAGGGGGAAATGAGATGGAAAATGATACTTATGAATGGATGCCCATATAGGTCAAGTTTATAGATGGAAAAAGGGTTGGAAATGAGTCTCAGTAGTAGTTAATGGTTTCGAAGGAGTTCAAGAACCTGTAGTTGATGGTAGTAACTGCCCGATAAACAAGAAAACCAAACTATATTGAGAGATATGTTAGGTGGAAAAGCAAGTTAATCTTGTTTCCCGTATTAGAAGTATTCAAAAAAAATTAATATCGGCAAGAAAATCAATTACTTACTGCATAATAAACCATCAAAAGCATCAAGTATTTATTGGGCAATGAAGCATTAAACATGCAAACTAATTCCCAATACTTTCTCACAAGCTTTGATGGTGAATTAGGGATGAAAAAAGATGTTTTCAAAAGATTTTTCAGAGCATCCAAATGGATGTAGAAAATATTTTCTACAACAACAAATTTTACCCCAAGGAATTATCCAAAAAAATTCCCAACAATAGCCAACATCAAGTAGATTAACGATAGCAAATTTCCAACTATTTCGAATGGTAAAAGAGCAAGAAATTAATCTTGAAAAATAGAGTTTGCAGCAACCCTAATGGATGTAGCATAATTTTGTAACAAAAACAAGATATCCTTGACCAATCAAAATTCCCTACTGGCTCAAGCAAATGAATAACAAAAAGAATTGATTCCACTTTGAACAAATTCAATATCTCGTAAAATCATGTATTTCAATGTAAGAAATTTATTTCTCCAATGCAATAAAATATTAGTTCCTTGACAAATGGGTTGTGGACTCTTATTGTATTAGGTTAGGACTACTAAATCTCAAGGGGTGTAATGTCGTTTACTCCCTTTAGATAACAACCCTAACAAGGTAAGGTCTAGGAGGGTGTAAACCATTTTACTCCTCCTAGCTACCTTTACAATAGCCTTTTCAACAAGCAATAATGCTAAAAATGGGTGGACGTTATAAATACTTATACTCCTTCATGGAACAAGAAATAAACCTAACAAAGTGCAGATTTTCCTTACCAATTACGAGAAATGCCAAGACAAAACCCTAGTCACCAAGCAATTTTCATCACCAAAGAAAAGATAAAGAGCCTCCAAGAGTAGCGCACCACCTCCTTTCATAAGAAAATAAATAAACCATATCACAATAGAGAGAGAGAGAGAGAGAGAATTTTCTCAAGTAGGGAGAAAATTTCAGCCAAGGATCCTTCTCCACATGGGAGAGATATGATCCAAATGAGATACAAATGATCTATATTTATACAAAAATTTCTAAACATAGTTTTTCCACAAAGTTAGGGTAAAAAAAAGGGTAAAGGTTCAACGTCCCTAATATTTCACCTTTAAAAATAATATTATTTAATCTGTACATTTGCACATGAAAGGAGCCCTAAAACATGATGTTGTCCCTTTAGGGAAAACTTTAGGCCCTTTTTGGCAAGTTGTTGAGATTAGAGAAGGGACATTGGGCTTCCAAAAGCCATATTCCAAGGTGCTAGGACCTATATCCACTAAATCAAGATGCCAATCCTCATCAAAGTGTCAAGTGTCACATCACCACCACATCCTAACCCATGTGTGATGTTAAGCTCCAAGAAGGTGACGTTTTTTCTCTTTGAAGAAAATTGTTTGTCATGTAGGGAATGTGTAATATCCTCCATGATGTCCTCTAGGAATCCAAAGGCATGTCTCTATGATATGGCATGTGGGCCCTTGGAATCCAACATGTGGGATTCAATCCCCATGGAACCCCAAGCTAGGATTGTTCTTCCAAAAATGCTCACCAGTTAGGTCCTGCAAAGACAAATGGATATGCCCTCCAAGGATCTCAAATCAAAGCATCATGATGAGTAAATAAAATAAATAAAGGATCCATCTAATAAAGTACATCCAAACCACCTCATCAAAATAAACTAATGGTCAAAGAACCTACACAATTTCCCAAGTTCAGGTATGGGAGGGTTGACAAGACGACCTATTGGGTGAATTGTTGCTTAAGTTTAAGGGTGTTTCTCGAGGGTACCTCCCTCTAAGTCATATGGATGAGGTGTCATGGATGGGGGGGTGAATTTTGGGAATGGATTTCATGACATATAATAGGTTGTAGTGTCTCATTAACAAGTTCCTTTGAAGAGGGTATGATGCACCTTCGTTTTCAATGCATCATTTTTCCAAACCAATTTAATGCCATTAATTAATTAATATTACAAAACCTTGTGTACTCACTATTGGTGAATTGATTATATTGGGGGGAAGCACCACAAGTCCACTTGAATCTCTATGTATACAAAGTTCCATATGCAAGGAAAGAAAGGGACACCGCATAAGTTTTCACACCTCAACAAGTGGGGACATTTATATAATTCTAATTTGCTTTCGCAGGTATTTGATTTTTAAGGAGAAGCATTTCATTTCTCTCAAGACCTATTTTGGTGAGAATATGGAAGGTTCACAAGTAGGATTTTATATTTTTCGATCTATCAATCCTCTGGGCCTTCATCCTCTTCTTCCCATTAAATGAGGGATAACCCCTTCTTGGCTCAGTACACCCGAAAATCCCAAAAGGTGAGGAGATGAGGTGATGAAGTGTGGCAAGTGACAAGTATGGTCAGGAATGGCACGATGACTCATCAAAATGACCTACCAGTAGCATACCTATCCCTAAGGGTGACCCACTTACTAGAGTGCAATGTCAACCACCAAAGTGAAATTGGACAACGAGCATAATGTCCAAGCAAATGTCACATAATCAAAAGCAGTAATAGATGAAAAAAACTCAAATGCCTCAAATATTGAAATGACACTAACCATAATACTTGACTTGTACCTCATGGAGAAATACCCAATGTCTTTAGGAGGCCAATTGATGTGGTGGATACCATCGTGACAAAGTTGGAGTTGTGGTGGTGAGGTGGGTCTGTTTCTGTGCAAGTGGACATTGTTGGTCAAGTTGTCTCTCGGTACTCCATATATGCAACCTGAGGGCCTCGAGACATCACCTCCTTAGTTTTTCCTAGGAGTTGGGGATAACATCTGGCTTTTACTTGGGGACATGTGCTCATCGTAGAGTGCATGAGAACAACAACATATCTTGGTGGAACCGTGCCTACACTGAAACATCACATTGTAAAATATAGGGTGGTTCTATCACCCTTCGTCCATGTACATCAAAACCAAAAATGGAACTAATATAGAAAAGAAAATTTTAGCATTTTTTCAAAAAATTCTAAACTTAACATGAAATCAATATGCAAGTAGAGAAAAACTAAATATGAAATGAAGTTAAACTATCATGATCAATCAATATCCCAATGCAAGAAATCAAGATGACCTACCTACTTACCTGGGGTTATGGGGCCCTGAAGATCAAGTGATGGGTGATGTCAGGTGAATTCATATAACCAGTGAAACCTGAGGGCCTCAAGACATTGTTGGTCAAGTTTTCTCTCGATACTCCATGTATGCAACCTAAGGGCCTCGAGACATCATCTTCTTAGTTTTCCCTAGGAGTTAGGGATAACATCTGGCTCCTACTTGGGGACATGTGCTCATCATAGAGTGCATGAGAACAAAAATATCTCTTGTTGGACCCATGCCTACAATGAAACATCACACTATAAAATCTAGGGTGGTTCTATCACCCTTCATCCATATACATCAAAACCATAAATGGAACTAATATAGAAAATAAAATTTTAACATTTTTTCAAAAAACTATAAACTAAACATGAAATCAATATGAAAGTAGAGAAAAATGAAACATGAAATGCAATTAAACTATCATGGTCAATCAATATGCCAATGCAAGAAATCAATATGACCTACCTACTTACCTGGGGTCGTGGGGCTCTGAATATTAGGTAATGGGTGATCTCAGGTGAAGTCATACAACAAGTGAAACCATGTATTCACCATTTCATAAAGGTATATCCCAATGTGCTTAATCATGTGAAACAAAAAATATAAGTCCAACACATAATAACCATGAGCATAAATAGAGATATAATCAATCATAAAATAAAACTCATGGAAATGGGTGGGAGGGAGGAAATATTGTTGAAAAGAGTAATTGCAATCCTGATAATCCCGGAAATCATGCCAGAAAGAATAGCCACAAGCTTGTCAATACATCTATGAAGAGGGATATAAAATGTAGACGATGGCTCATATTCATCTCCATTAGTACAATCAATTCTACCTGAAGACTGAGAAGATATTAGAGACACCAAGAATACCTCATGATTTCCATGAAAAGAAGGAATGAGGTAAGGGTCAGGCTCATGTATAGAGAAAGAAAAACATGGCCTCTTCATCTATAAATCCTTGTAGAAATCCCCAATATGAAAATACTTTCTCTTTGTAGAGTGAGCCTTTGATTTCTATGGGATGGCCACATCTTGGTGTTCATCTAAAATTGAGGATGAATGTTGATGAAATTACTCATAGGACAAGTTTGTATCCCCAAAAGGATATGCTTCACAAATCCTTAGTGATGGATGAAAATTACCCTAAAAATGTTGTGTCAAGTCATCCTCGAATGGATGAAACAAATATGTAATCATATCACTATTAGGATTCCAAACATATGAATCATACATGCATGAAGACCATTCCTTTAAAGATGATACTTCAACCCCCTCTTCCTGAGAGCTACCCTCAATTTTGTAAATGGGGTATCCATCAAAACTGACGCAAAAAACATCCCATCTACGTCTCTCAGTTTGTATGAACATGTCTATATGATCATCAACCAAATCTAAGGGTTCTTTCATAAAATCATCAATATGACTGAAAATAACCATCTCTTTGTCTTTGTGTGCTAGAAGGACAAAGGATAGGGAGGCTCCAAATGGATCTTCAATTTCTTCATCATTGAGACTAATTTCTTCTTCAACTTCATGCACATGAGGAGAGTAAGGATGAAGAACCTCACCTTCATCAAGCGGGAGAAAAGACAATGATGTCTCAACCTGTTGCGATTGGTCATAATTATTCTTTCTCTTTATGGACATACCCCTCCATTTCCTCTTCATTGCAACTAGATTGATCCTTAATGAAGAGTGATTTGTTTTCCTTCTTTCAAAAAGATTTGTTGCATCCAAGGGATCTTCTAATACTTCTTCAGTTCCAAAGTCATGGGATAAAGTATCATCAAGATCGTCAAAAGGGTCACAACTCATCATGTTCTCTTCTTGATGTGTAGGAGAAGTAGAGGCCTTGATGCATTCATCAAGTGGATGGGAATATATAATCACTTCATTTTCATCAAATGTATCATCCGTAGATACAACATTGTAACATACCCCAATCCATCTAAGGGACATTATAGTGCAGAATACTCTTAAAAAAAAAAATTATGACCAAACAAATTCATTCATTTACAACTAGATGAATACATGTAGCTTACAACTATGAATTAAAATTGATTTATCCACTATATACAACTACAAAATAGAATCATCTATAGCATGTTATTAATAAACATGAAATGCATCTAAACAACTCATTACAACAACATATAAATCACTTCTAAACACACAAAGTTCATGCATAACAATTAAACACATAATTTAACACACAAGTGGGATAAAACACTTATATTTTCACAACAATTATGCAACTAGCTATTGACTGATGTTCCACCCAACCATAGACCGACTAATCCAAATCTCAACAACTGGTCACCCCCGAGCTAAGGCTAGAAAGCCACAAAAGAGGGTGGTCTCTCACAATCCACTCACAGCTCATAACACTCTCAACCCAACTGATTTTCTCCTACAACTATCTTGATTTTCCACTAGCTCTCTTCCTCTTGACCTGTACAACCCAATGAATGTACCCCGACACCGATGTCAGTCCCCCAGGCAACTCAAATCTATCAACTGGGAACTCAAGGGAAATTGTTGCTAGGAAAAACTATCAACAAACCAACAAAAACCACTTTTTGTTTTAGTGCAACTCACATATAAATTCACTCTTCAGGCCTGAAAACGTGGCTCTTCAATTTTCCAGCTCTAATTCACTCCAATTACACTCCATCTTTCTCTACAATTTTCCCTCCATGGCTACATCAGCTTCATTCTCAGTTTCTTCCCCTTCCTTGGCTCTCCTTCACAAACTTGACTAATTAGAAACAATTGTTCCTACCCATACAAATTTAATCTCTTTTGCTTCCCTTTTTTTCACTCACACTCTTCCCCAAGCTCATTTTACTCAACCCCCATGTGCCCAATAACTTTGGGATGTGACTACTCACACCCACCCTCTTACATGTATTAAATTATTGGCTTAGGGAAGACTCAATCAGAAATGGGAAGGTTCATATAAAAATAGAAAATTTAGGAATTGCAACACCTTCATATGGAAAGAAGCGGAGTTGCGAGGTAAAACTATGAAAGATACAAGAGAGGTTATCTTTTACTCAGAAAGATCAAGCAACCAGTACAATATATTCTAGGTTAAATTTTCGAAAGAACTACTCCATTGGATAGATAGGCTCCAAGAAGCTTTGGAATTCCAGGAATGATTCAAGAAGACCTGTACTTAGGATAAATAAAATATTGTAGCTCTCTATCGACTAGATCACCCGATCACACGAGCAGTCTATTTCTGAGCCGAAAAAACTCTGGAAGAAAAGATAGCAGAAGATCAAAGGATCATAGTTTTGGACTTAGCTCTAGAAGACACCCCTTCCTGGTGGTGGGCTAGTCACAAAGCAGTAATTAAGAATTGGGAGGATGTGAAGCATGCTATCCAGTGTATATTTCAAGATAAAGAACAATCGAATTCAGAAATGGGGATGGATTTTCAAGTTGTACAACTTTGCAATGGACAGTCTGATCCTAAAAAACATATCAAACAATGCGTAAGACAATGGAAATTTGTGGAAGTACCATCTCAATTGTGGGCTCACGTATTTCCCCATTCTATAGGTCCAATACTGAAATCCTAGTACATTCATGAAGAGACCAGAAGGCAGACCAATAGTTGGAAAACTTTAGAAGACCAATTTTGCAAGGAATTCTCTTTCACAAGTACCTTGAGCTTAAGATAGTCCTGCAAAGAATTAAATAAAAAAAAATTATCGATGTTTGCAAATGAAAATCAGACCCAATGGTATGTGCTAAGTATAGTCAAGTGCTTCAGTCTAACCTTCACTTGGACATGGACAAGACACCCATAAAATTTTATAAAATTGAGAAGGATTTGGAAAACCTTGATGATTTATAAGAATTGAGAAATTTAACCATTAAGGAAACAAAAGGAAGTAGAGAAATCTAGAACATGCTCCCCAGTCAAACTGATAGCTCTTATAACCATCCATTGAAGTTGTGAAAAGTCAGCATAGGAACTACCGAGCAACCCAAGATAGTTGTCGTAGGAGATTGTTGGGATGAGCAAACTAGCCATGAAATACATAGCCCATTGTGAGAGTATGAGGAATTATTCCCAAAGACATTCTCAAAGAAAAAAGGGATAAAAGGGGCTATGGGAGAGATGAAAATTGAACTAAAACCAGGATAAAAACCTATAAGGAATAGACCATATCGTCTTAACCCCAGGGTGAAAGAGAAGGTTAAGAGGGAAATAGACAAGATTCTTGAGGCTGGACTTATTTTCCCAGTTGAAGAAACACAGTGGGTTAGCCCCATAGTCATCCAAATAAATAAAGGTACATAGGACATTAGGGTATGTGTGTACTAAATAAGACTTAATTCTTCCTGTGTGCATGACCCTTTTCCCACACTTTGTACTAATGAGGTTCTAGAACAGGTTGTGAGGAAAGAGTCTTACTTATTTACAGATGGATTTTTGGGGTACCACGAAGTGAGAATTATCAAAGAAGACAAAAAGAAGACCACATTCATAACAGAATGGGGGTCATTTTCATATAATTTGATGCCCTACGGTCAAAAGAACGCCCCTGCAGTTTTTTCCAGGATTGTAATAGAATCCTTCCGAGAATTTATTCACAAATTTATAGAAGTTTATATGGATGATTGGATGATGTATAGTTTGTTGAAAGAACATATAGCGCTACTACGGTTGATGTTTGATCAATGTAGGGAACTTCATATATGTTTAAACCTCAGAAAGTGTATCTTATGTGTTCCACATGGAAATATGTTAGGCCACATAGTCTATCGAGAGGGAGTGTTGGTAGATCGAGCCAAAGTTGTGGTCTTTGAATATGACACCGCCTACGAGCGCTAAATAATTGTGTTCAACATTGGGGCACACAGGGTACTATCGCAAGTTCATCATAAGGTATGAGAATATTATTGCACCCCTGGAAAATCTACTAAAGAAATATGAATTGTTCCAGTGGACACTAGAGTGTGATCGAGCATTTGACATCCTGAAGGAAAAGCTCAGCATAACACCTATTTTGATATTTCCAAATTGGAAAAAGTAATTTCATGTACACGTGGATGCATCAGGTATTGCCTTGGAATCGATCTTAGCACAACCGGGAGATGGAAATACGGATCATCCCATCTATTTTTCTAGAAATAAGCTATCGCAAGTTGAACGCAACTATACAACCATAGAAAGGGAGGTTTTTTCTATGATATATTCTCTATAGAAGTTTAGACATTACTTGTTAGGCTCTCATTTTAAATTTTTTATTGATCATTCTGTATTAAAATATCTAGTTAACAAGTCTATCTTGGAAGGAAGAATTTGTCGATGGTTGTTACTCTTTCAGGAATTTTCATTTGAGGTGATCATCAAACCTGGAATATGCAACTTGGGTCCCGATCACTTGTCCAGGTTGGATTCAAGGGAGAGTGGTGGAGAAATCGATGATCAACTCCTAGATGCAAACCTGTTCTAAGTTGAGGCAGTACCAGAATACTTGGAAGACATAGTAGTTTTCCTGAGTACAAGGGCCTTCCCAGAAACGTACTTCACAACTCAAAAAGACTATATGGTGGTTCGAGCAACGGACTATCAATTGATCATAGTGAAATTGTATAAGTTGGGATAGACAATATCCTTAGGAGGTGTGTTTTGTACCATAAAAGAAAAGACATCCCGTGGGAGTGCCACAATGGAGTTGTGGGAGGCCATGTCGAAGGAAAGTCCACTACGCAGAAAGTCCTCCAAGCTAGATTATGGTGGGCCAGGCTCTTCAAAGATGTGAAGGAATATGATATGTCTTGCAATGTCTGCCAGAGAGTAGGTAAGCCATCATGACAAGATGAATTACCTCTTCATCTAGTTCGAGCTCTGCAATCATTTGGGAAGTGGGTGGTTGATTTTAATGGACCGATCAACCCCATGGATAAGCACTCAAAGGACAAGAATATTATCACTGCAACTGACTACCTGAAACAATGGGTCGAGGTAGCAGTTTTTCAGGATTATTCGACTGATACCTCTGCCAAGTTTATCTTTGAAAACATTATCAATCAGTTTGGATGTCCTAGGATCCTGACTAGTGATCAGGGTGGTTATTTTATCAGTAGTACAATATCAAATCTTATGACAGAGTTATTAATCCAACATCATAAAAGAAACCCCTACCATCCACAAGACAATGGCATAGTGGAAGAATTTAAAAAAAAATTCTAGAAAGAGGTTTGATGAAGTTTTGTTGTGCAAACAGGGAAGATTGGGATGACAGAGTCCCAACAGTTTTGTGGGCTTATAGGACGACCACGAAGAAACTTCACAGGTATACTCCATTTCATATAGCCTATGGGAAAGAGGTTGTGGTACCTGTAGAATTAATTCTCCCTAGTCTCTACATCGCACAAGTCACACATATGTCAGATGATGAATCAATTGCGCAAAGGGTTATGGAGTTGCAGGAACTTGATCAAACCGGGTTTTTAGTAGACTTTCATCAAACAGTTGAGAAATATAGGCATATTAAGGCCAAAACATTTGTGCAAGGTGATAAGGTATTACTTTATAATAGTCGATACCAGAAACATCTAGGAAAGTTGCACATGCATTGGTTGGGCCCATTTATAGTTACAAAGATCCGACACTCTAGTGCAGTCAAACTAGCACAATTGGATGGTATACTTCGACCGGGATGGGTGAATGACACTTGCCTGAAACCCTATATTTCTTAGGATTGAGCTAAAGGACTGTTGATATAGTCCAAAGGAGCATGTATAGTAGTTATATTTGAATTTATGTAATTTCTTTAAATTCAGTTAATAAAGTTGGAGTTTGCATTGTTGCACTGCGACATGTATTTCATTTTTTTTTGTCTAAGCATTACTTTGGTGCAGAATTGATTACTCAACAACACAGGATCAGAAGATCCATGAGTACATTAACTGTACTCATTAAATATGATGGGGACCCCATTTTGGTCGGAGGGAGAGAAAATTTGAACTGAATCCTATTGCATGTGCCGCACACACCCTGTCTAGTCATAGCCTTTATGATCGCTACAATACCTTAACTATATTAAGACATAAATCTGCGATACGTGAAGATTCCATCGATATTCACACCAGGATTCTTAACTGTTCAAACAGTAAGGCCTGAGGCCAGCCATGTCCTTGTCGAATTGTTCAGTAAATTCCAGAATCCTCCAGATAGATTTACCTTGTTAACAGTCCCATTAGACAACTCAGCTCCAGGGTGTGTCTATAGGATTAATCATGAGTGGCCTTAAAAGTAATGACATAACCCTCCAACTATACTGAGTATAAGTTTGGGTGAACTCAACACAAGAATTATTGTTTTCTAATCTGTGTTGAGATTTCTAAACTATTATAGCGCTTGAAAAATTCCCTTTGTTGTGACCCTGAAGCCCAATACAGTCGGTCTAAGTATTTTACCAGGCCCTAGAAGTGATGCTAAGAGCTACAGGAAGTTGGATTTTAGTCTCCAAAGAAGCAGTTCTAGATGAGCCATGTGATACCTGGGTTGAGGTTGTGGGTGACCTCAAAGGAAAGGTCGAGCAATTGAAGCTCCTCGACCTCGACCTGACAGACCAGGTATTATTCCCACAGATGAACATCTATGTGTTCTGGGATGTGGCTCCAGATGATATGGGAGGGATGTAGTTCATGTTGAAGCCAGAGTTTATCAACCTCTTCAACTCCAACATTATGAATCTTCGATACTTGCCAGTTTTTGACACTACTGGTGAGGTTGTGTGGTGTACCAAGTTCCTCACCAACTGGGTACATGACAGGAGCTAATGGCTCGACTGATTGTATCCAATTAATGAATAGTATATCCATCAACTCATGAGCATATCCATCAAAGGTGAGGATGTATCAAAAGGGTTCCAAGGCCCCAGTAATCATGGAAATAAAAAGGGAGAACCCAATCTGTATGAAATATTTCATGCATAGAGAGGGGGGAACACAACCAAGATTGACCCAATTCTCCCAGAGACAATCATAACAACTTTCTATGTGATTTATAGCAAGGTGATGTGGTCCTATTACAAGGGTGAGTGCATGTTGGATGCCTTGTCAAAGGAGGATTTTTGTGCCAATGGAGCAGTATTCAATTGGTGTAGCTATCTACTGGAAGAACTCTTGGTAGCATCTGAGGAAGCTCAGGTGAAGGGTGGAACCTTCACCTATGGATACTTTATCATTGAGTTCACCATGTTGAAGAGGATGCCACCCTCAAGAAGACCACTATCACCAGTAGATAAAGGTCGATTAGAAAAGATGTTCGATCCTTGCCACTCAAGGTTAGACTTAGAGAACACAACATTTAACAATGCATCATTGTTGAAGTGGTACAACCATCTACTAGGTGCAACTCAGAGGTTGGACGTACCATAGGATATTCTCAACCTAAACATGAGGAATATTTCATTCAAGTTGAATCACCACCATACCTTTGTTTGGCCCAGGCATGTCAAAACTGAAGACTTCCACTCTTGGATGTTGTCATTCTATATAGATGAGGAGGCCTTTGACAAGGAAGTAATGCCATGGCTAGGAGTGAAATACAACCCATGTAAGTCAGCGATGCACTACTCCTACATGTAGATCTCTTGAAGAAAAAGGGACATGAAGTAGGAGTAGGGCCAAGATCATGCCTAGAGGAGAAAAATCAAGATGTCCTGATGCATACGAATGCAGAAGAGGAGGAAGATGACACATAACCTATAGAACATAAGAAGAGGATGTTTCCCATGTTCCCACAACTTCTGGAGCAAGTTATGATGATAGGTAAAGATGTCAATGACATCCTAAATGATACTGTCATTGGAGACCCCCTAGTTAAGAAACCCAGGACAAGGCCCTCCCCGGTGAATATCATGAACCCTTAGCCAATATCATCGACCATACCTTGTCCTTGAGAAAACACTCAAGCAACCCAAACAATCATTGACATCGAGGATCACCCTGAACCCAATACCATTGCATCCACCACCATAATCACCGAGCAACCCCCATCACCGCCACAACCCCCATCACCTCCACAACCCCCATTTCCACCACAAGAAATGACCATCCAACCCCAAACCACTAAACTTGATCTTATGTAGTTGGATTCCCCCCGACCTACCCGAGAATGTACTAGAACTCATTGGTCTGACCCCTGAAGTCCCGAGCCAGTAAATTGTTCCATTTTTATTGATTTAGGACACTCCGCATTTAATGGAGACTCAAATTGTGCCAATACCGCAAGCCCCGAGAATTCAACTGCCTCTCTCAACAATCAATGTTGAGAGTGCCATCCAAAGAAGAAGAACCACAAAAACCGTCATCCAAAAAGAGGCAGAAGTACCAGAGGTTCAGAAGGAACCTGAAATGACGTCAGGACAAAGTGCAACTTCATTCAAAGAGCAACTGGAGATATTACTCTAGAACCCACAACAGTGTAGAGAGTTGATGCAGCTCTTCTTGGTGAAAACATAGATGTTCCCATTCCTTCCATCGATGGTGAGGAATAGACTTGTGTAGCAGCCATGAGGGCCATCTACAAGGGAGGAAGAGGTGGAGACACCTTCAGAACACTCAACAACCAGTGGACTCCCAGAACAGGTCTAAATACCCAGGGATCCCACTACTTATTATGGTGACCTCGCTCAATGGCCATCAACACAACTAATAGGGATGATTAGAGCTTCAACTGATCAACTGGAGAAGAGGCTCCAACAGACTGAACGAGAAGCATAGTTTTGCAAGGAGGAATCACTCCTTACGCAAGAATAATGGATGCATGAGGAGTATGCAAGGATCCAGGAAGATAAGAGAGTGAAAACGGTCCAAGAAAATATTGTAGAATCCTAGACAGTGATTCAAAGGACAACACTACAACTGCCTGAGTCCAGTGCAGCAGGCGAGCTTGTGTAGCATATCGAGCTACTCTAGGTATCATGGTCGGAGCTGGCCATTTTCACAGAGAAACTTGAATCAACATTGCGGGAGAGTCACCGTGAAGAAGAACAACAACCTCGGAAACTTCAAGAGAAAATGGAAAGGGTCATGCTTGAAGGGAATAATGCAAGAGAAGCCTTGCACAAATGAACTGCAGAATGCATGAAGATATTTCGGGAAGTTAGCGATTGGATGGGTATTATTTCATGGCGCAACCAAACTATCGAGGACTTGAGCACAAATATCCATTCGCTCAACGAGGAAGTTGCTATCACCATGGATATGCTAGAGCAGTAAGAAAAATTCGACCAGATCCAGTAAGCAGACAATGGGCTAAATGATTTATTTGAAGCACAGTCGGTAGCTAAGAAAGAGCTACAAGAGCTTTGACCTATCATTCAAACAACCTATCTGTATATGCATCAGGTATATGCTACAGTTGACTCAGAGTGGAACTCTTTGGTCATGTCCAATCCTAAATGATGCATTATAGACGCAACTCAGTATTTCATGGCTGAAACTTCACTCCTTGCTAGGAAGTGGCAATAAAAGGTTGTCAATTTCTAAGGGGTAAGGAAGAGAGCCCTGGAATTGGTCCTAGAGTTGGGCCCTTCATTTGAAGAAGTGGAAAAGGAAAGGACTCAAATAGAAACTAGAAGTAAAGTAGATATAGAAGATAAAGGAAAAAAACAGGCCAGTCCAGAGACCACGGAAGAACCAAGTACTTGACTCAAGGACGAGTCAAGGATTGTGGTCAAAGCTTGTTGGGCCTTTCATTTTTTTGGAAGAATTTGTGCAAGGAATTATACAGTCCCAATTTTGGTAAACAAAAGTTTTGAAACTCACAGAGGATATAGACAACGGAATGAAGAAAGAAACTAAAAACAGTTGGAAGGACAACGCAACACCAACATGAAGAAAGAAGTTACAACAGAACAAGAAAATAAAGCATGCAAAGTCTCAAACCTGAAGATCCCAATTGGCTTATGTATACGTGATGAATATGATTGTAAAGGGTTCAAATGGAGATTTAATTCAGATAGTTGTTTAGATGTTTGTTAGAAAGGGTTTGAGTTCTGTGTTATTGTCCATTTTTGGATAAATGTTAGGTAGAGTTCTAGAGTCTAGGTTTGGAACCAAACCAAGGTTGTAACAGAGTCATGTCATGTTGTAATGTTGAAGAGCAAGGGTTTTGGTTAACCTTGTTTCTTAGTAGCATAGATTTTTGTTGTTATCTTTGGCATGACCGAGTTGTGTCTGTAAATTAGTCGAATCATGTACTTAAGAAGAACCATATGACGTTAATACAAAGAGAGACCCAAATTTTGAAATTATTGTGTCTATTTAACTTCATATTATCTTGAATGTTTCTTTATATTACCTTTATGTCAGATATGGTTAATTGGATATATCTTCTTTATGAATGTAATGCAACTTTGTTTTATTTAATCTAGGTTAGGAATGTTCAGACAGTTCTGGGTTTAATCTATCTTGCACAGGACTAACATCGATCCTAATATTGTATGGATTTGTCTTGTTAGGATATTTAGACACTTAGGATTTAGTTAAGATCTACTTGGTCTATTGTGTTGTTAGGTAAAAGTGTGTTTTCTAGTGTGTTTCTTTAGTATGCATTAGTATGCATTTGTAGTTAGGAAATCCGACGGTCATGATATCTTCTCGACATAGAGTGATCTGATGGTTCATACTCTCCTCAATCTTAATGGCCATTGATCCATGGCTTAACACCAGATTGGTCCATGATCTCTATTTAAAGAGAATGGAGGGTCATTTTCCGATGATCGATTGTGAGAAACTCTCTTTTAAAATCTCTCTGTAATCTTTTTCTTTGCATTAATAAACTGCTCCAAGTGGTCGCGTTGGATGGGGTCATGGATGTTTCCCTGTAGGGGTTTTACCATGTGAAAACATCAGTGTGTTGATCTTTGATATGGTTAAGTTATTGGATACTGAAGGTGTTCGTCCTCTATTGGAATACCTTTGTTGTCGAACATGGTATCAGAGCCTGTTTGGAGACCCACTCCTGTTGTAGATCAAGATCGTGAAGCCGCGATGCCTCATATCCATTTTATGTCATTTACCTACATTTATGGGCTGATCGGACTATTCCATTGCATCCGTAGCATTCGTTTAAATCAGGAACACTTTTAATTTAACTTGAAAAGGTTTCCGTTTGCCCAAGATATGACCATTACAGTCAGATCCAGAGGTATAAAGTCTGAATACGCATTTTTTTAATTTCTGCAAAGTTTTATTTTGGTTTTATTTCGATTTGTTTCTGAGTTTCTACTCTTTTAGATATGCATATACTCTTTTCCCTGTGCCCTGTGAGATATCGGAAAATCAGAAATAGATAGGAAAATGTGCATCTTCCAGGTAAGTTAACTGAGATCTAACCCTTGTTTTCATCGAGAAGTGAAATTTTTTTCTCTGTGAAAAGAGGTTTTTTTAGCACGCTCTCCAAGGTTTTCTTCAACAACAACAACAACACCCACAATCATCCTTCTAAACATTAAAATATGTTTTTCTATACCATTTGGTTAAAACTTGTCTTATTAAGTAAGAGGTCTTGAGTTCAAGTCTCTCCTTTGTTACTTTTTCGAAAAAGTTCATGCTAAAATTGTAAAGTGTATTTCACTTCAAGTATAAAAGTGAATCACTATAAGTAGCTTTAATATTTTATTTTAGAGTTATTTATTTTGCATGCATCTTTATAAAGTAAATTCATTGTAAAAGTGATCCCCACTTCTCTTTATAAAAGTGGGTCACTTCATAAAACAACTTACACTATCATGTGGTCAGTTGGCTACTGTTTATGTCTTTTTTTAAAAGGGCATAACTCTAACATCGGAAGTCCATTTTCAGTGCCGTTTTTTTTAAAACCACATAATTTTTCGAGATATTTCCATCTAGATCATCATTTTTAGTTTTTAAATGCATATTAGCTTCATATTTAATATGGATTCTACAAGTAATGTTTTTCTTACCAACACCAACTACTTCTAATGGAAATCTCATATGGAAGATTTATTAAGAAGAAAAGGCTTGTACCGGATTACCTTGGGAAAGGAAAAAGAACCCACTGATGATGATAAGAAATACAAAGGGGATAATAGGAGTGATGAAGAAAGTGGACTAATTAGAATGTCCATCTCTCCTGATTTAAGATACCAGCTCCAAGAAATTGATGACCCCGAAGAAGCTTGGGACAAGATTGAATCTGTGTTTGGTAAACTCAATATTATTCGAGCACAATAGTTAGAAAATCAAGTACTAACCTTTATTCCAAATTATTTTTCTTGCCTTAGAAACTATCTATCTAGGTTTAAAACACTCAGAATTTTATGTGAAGAATGTAAGATAAAAATGGAGGAAGAGCGTTGCATCTATCTTATTCTTTCTAAGCTAGGTAGTGCATATTCTATGTTTGTATCTACCTTCTATTCCATGAGAGAGGCTCTAGGGAAAGATTATGAAAAATCCACTCTTGAGTCCTTTTGTGTTGCTTTGATTAGAGATGAAGATAAGATTGTACAACTTGGAGTGATCAACACTGCAAGTACCTCAAACAAAGCCTTAGTTGCCCAACAGAAAGATAAACCCAAGAATCCCAAGAAGCAACATCCTCGTCACAACAACAAGCAATATAAGGGTCCCAAAACCACTCAGACAGTGTTTTCTCTGAATGGAGACAAAGCAGCAAAATATAAAAATAAGAAGACTGACAGACATTGCAACTTTTGTGATAAATATGGTCATGATGAGTCCAAATTTTTCAAGAAGATGGCAGCTTTAGAAGAAGTGATGAAGAAGCACAACATCAATATTGATCCTACTTCTTCTTCTTCTTCTCATGGACATGCACTTTCTACTTCTGGTTTCTCCTTCAATACACCTTCTACTTATACTTATGATAAGTGGCTTATTGATTCTATAGAATTTTATCATATGGCTAAGGATAGAGACATATTTTCTAATCTAAATGAATGTAACACCAAGAAAATATTTGTTGGTGATGATAGATCTCTTAGTGTTGAAGGATCTGGAACAATACAAGTAGAAAATGGTCATTTCAATGATGTATTATGTGTTCCAAGTCTTTCTTGTAACCTTCTATCAGTATATCAAATCACTGATTTAGGTGAAGGTAAAAATGTAGATTTTTCACCTCACCAAGTTGTAATCAAGGATCTAAAAGATCCTAATCATGTTCTTGCAACTAGAATTGTTGATGATATTATCAGGTTGTACAAGTTTGACAACTTTGGTTCATCATCCTTTTCATCAGTTTTTGTTGCTCATAGCGATGACTTGAGAAAACTTTGGCATTAGTGGTTTGGTCATCTAAACTATCGCTCATTGCAACAACTATGTAATCAACAGATGGTGACTGGTCTTTCTCTTGTTTCATGCAGATATGGTGTTTGTGTCGGTTGTGTTCTCGACAAAAATCATCGGGACAGTTTTGAAAAATGTGCCTCTTGGCATGCCTCGGGTCCTTTTCCACTTGTTCACAGTGATTTGTGTGGTCCACTTTCTTCTCCTTCTTTTTCTGGGTGCAATTATTTCTTAACTTTCACTGATGAATTTTCCATACGTACTTGGGATTACTTCTTAAAACTTAATAGTTAATTTTTTGACAAGTTTTTGGCCTACAAGGCCCTTGTAGAAAAGCAATATGGACATCAAATTCAAAGGTTAAGAATAGATAATGGAGGAAAATATGTGAACAATAATTTTACAAATTACTGCACTACACAGGGAATCCAAATGCAACACATTGTTCCATATACACCACAACAAAATGGTGTTGCTGAGAGAAAGAACCACACATTAAAAGAAATGGCTAATGATATGATCCAATCTAAGGGATTAAGTCTAAAGTATTGGGTGAAATCCATCAACTATGAAAATAACATAGTAAATCACACTCCCACAAAGCCTCTTAAAAATGTAACACTGGAAGAATCTTGGACTAAAATTAAACCAGATGTAAGTCACTTCTGTGTATTTGGCAGTATAACATGGGCTCACATTCTTGATGAGAAAAGGAAAGCATTGCAGCCTAAAAGTGAAAAGCATATATTTGTTGGTTATTCTGATGATGTCAAAGGTTACAGACTTCTTCAATCACATTTTAATGAAATTATTATTAGAAGAGATGTTAAATTTGATGAAATTTTTTTGGCCTACGAGCCTAATTCGGTGTTTGTGCCTTCTTTGGCCTATGAGCCTAATTCGATGGTTGTGCCTTCTTTAGCCTATGATCATCTTTGATGTTTGTGCCTTCTTTTGATCTGGTTTCTTCTTCAGATGATGACAGTGAGGATGAAAATCCACCTCCACCTTCTCACCCTCCTCCATATGATTCCTTTGAACCTGAACCAAAACTAGTTCCATCACTTCCTAGATGGGTCCGTTCAACACGAGAAGCAGCTAGTGATCTTGTCGATGATCCTTCAGATCAATGTTGGACACGTTCACAGTTCCAGCGAGCCTCTTCTCTTTTGGCTCAAGTTTCAAAAACTCATGATCCAGTGACATTTGCATAAACTTTAGGTCATCCATATTGGGATACAACAATGAATGAAGAGTATCATTCTGTAATGGAAAATGATACTTGGGATCTTGTACCTCTTCCAGAAGGAAGAAAACTTGTCAGATGTAAATGGGTCTACAGAACTAAGTATGCATCATATGGAAGTGTTGAAAGACACAAGGCTCGATTAGTTTCCAAATGATTCTCCCAAGTTGAAGGAATTGACTATAATGAAACCTTTTCCCCTATAGCCAAAATGAATTCCATCCACCGTGTTCTTGCCCTTGCTGCCTCACATAAATGGGAGGCCCATCAGATGAATGTTAAATATGCCTTCTTGCATGGTGATTTGAAATAAGAAATCTACATGGAAAAACCTCTTGGCTATGTCTAGAATAACTCTATCCCTTTTTGATACCTTAAGAAATCTCGTTATGGTCTTAAGCAAGATCTCTGAGCTTGGTATGCCAAAATGGACATCTTTCTTATTGCCACCAGATTCTCTAGATGCCATTCTAATCCTAATGTTTATACCAAGAAAGTAGGAAGCCATCTCATAATCCTTGTCCTTTATGTTGATGACCTTATCCTTACTAGTAGTGACTCAAAACTTTTAAACCATGTGAAAACCAACCTTAAGAAGAAATTTGAAATGACAGACTTACGTTTTTTTCACTATTTCGTTGGCCTCCAAATTTTGCAAACCAATGAAGGAAGTTTTCTTTCCCAGTCTAAGTATCCTTGTGACCTTCTTTGTTGCTTTCACATGGATGATTCTAAACCAACCCCTTCTCCCTTCCAGTCTGGAGTCAAGCTTACTGCCACATGTACTTCTCCTAAATTTGATGCCACCTTGTACTGTCAGTTAGTTGGTAGCCTCTTATACTTGACTCATACCCATCCTGATCTTTCCTTTGTTGTTGATCTTGTTTCCCAGTATATGAAAACACCTCATGAAATCCATTGGAAAGAAGCTAAAAGGATACTTCGCTAAGTTCATGGTATAGTTCAGTTCGGGATACATTATAGTTTAGGGGCGACTCCTTTATTGGTTGGTTTCACTGATTCAAATTGGGCCGGCGGCCCTAATGATTGGAAGTCTACTGCAGGTTATGTTTTCAGCCTTGTTTCAGGACTTGTCACTTGGGACTATAAGAAACAACAGGCTATTTCACTTTCTTCAGCAGAAGTAGAGTACCGAGCAGTGGTAAATGCAAGTTAGGAAGCCCTATGGCTTCGACGGATCCTTTGAGAGTTTGGATTCCAGCACCAGCATCTGACCATCCTTTGGTGTGACAATCAGAGTGCCATCAGGATATCTAAAGACCCATTTCAACATCAACGTAGCAAACACATCGAGCTACACATGCACTTCATCAGAAAGCTCATTCATGGTCAAGTTATTGAAGTGATCTTTTTCCCTACAGAAGATCAAGTTGCAGACATTTTCACAAAGTATCTTACAGAAGCAAAGTTTTCCAAACTTCGATCTATGTTAGGAGTTCAGGAAGTTTTCATTAAGGGGGGATAGGCTCTAATGCCTCCTTCTTTCTCCCATTGTGTCACTATTGTAAATCCTTCAATCCTATCGCAAGTTGTTCTTAAGGGGGGATGTTAGGATATTTAAACACTTAGGAGTTAGTTAAGATCTACTTGGTCTATTGTGTCATTAGGTAAAAATGTGTTTTCTAGTGTGTTTCTTTAGTATGCATTTGTAGTTAGGAAATCTGACAGCCAGGATATGTTCCCGACATAGAGTGATCTGACGGTTCATACTCTCCTTGATCTTAATGGCCATTGATCCTTGGCTTAACACCTGATTGGTCCATGATCTCTATTTAAAGAGAATGGAGGGTCATTTTCTGATGATCGATTGTGAGAAAATCTCTTGTAAAATATCTCTGTAATCTTTTTCTTTGCATAAATAAACTTCTCCAAGCGGCCGCGTTGGCTTGGTTAATAAACATCAGTGTGTTGATCTTTGATTTGGTTATGTGAGTGGTTACTGAAGGTGTTTGTCCTCTGTTGGAATACCTGTGTTGTCGAACATGTCTAATTATTCTTCTTGCCCTTCCTTATTTTCCTTGTCTTGGTTTCTCTTTGGGTGAGACTTCTTCCCTTCAAGGAAGAGGAAAATTCCTGCGCTCTAGACTACTTCGGTACTTTTTTTCGGTAACCTGAGAAGGACCCTGGTCTAATCAATTACACACCAACATATGGGTTAAATCAATATACATGGGTATTTCTCCTCTTAGAACCCTCTTGGCCATTATCCCTGAAACTCCCCTCTATTGTGGATTAATTCAACCCCCATCTCTTGTCCATGTCCCCTTAGCAATTGACATCACATTTTTATTAATAAATCAAGGAAATACAATTTTCATATTACATTGCTTGGCCATAGCCACATATTATATCTACATAAGCATAAATTAAACTGGGGATTATAGTGGGGATGTTACATTCCCCCTCCCCTACAATTGTGCACCTTCCTCGGTGCACTCTATACCGATATACAGATATATGTATGCAAATTTGTATCACATCAAATAAAAAAATTTCAATTTAACAACTCCAACAGTATCTATGACCATAATCTCATGTACATGTCAACTCGTTGACCCAAGGAATGCACCATTCATTTACCATATTTAACCAAGGTATGTACTATCATTTTATCAAAGATAACCCAAGGAATGAACCATTCATTTATCAAGTTCCCTAGTGCAGTTGGCCAAGACTCTGAGATGTGGTTTCATAATTTTAGCTACTCAAAATGGAGTCTTTCATTATATTTTCTTCAAAACTGTAAAAAAATTGTGGGTATTCTTCCTGCATGTTTTTTTCATGTTCCCATGTATCATGTTCAGGACCATAGTAGTTCCATTTAACCTTTACCAATCCTATGTCTTTGTTCTTGATCACTTTGAATTTCCGGTCCAGGACGTGTACTAGTTCCACCCAGAAATCCCCTTCATGCTCCACTTGGATCGCATTCCAATCAATTATGTGGTTAGGATCAGGCACATATTTATTTAACAAGGACACATGAAATACATTATGCACTCTCATGGATGAAGACAAAGCTAACATGTATGCAAATGGACCTATCTTTTCTAATATTTCAAAAGGCCCACAATATCTTGCTCCCAACTTCGGGTAGCTTCCTAAACTTATCTAACTTATCTTTGCCTTTACATAGAAGAACACATGTTCTCCCACTTTAAAATATATGAAACCATGTTCATGTCTTTGTTGAGTACATTTTTATGCTTCCTTTTTACTCTATAAACTATACTTTTGCCTCCAAAACCATCCATTTTGCCTCCATTTCATTCCATATTTTCGATAAAACAGATTATGCAAGGTACATTTATCATTCTTTAGCTTAAGAATTGAGTTTTCAAATTTTTGGCATTAAAATAGAAAATTTATCAGAAATTACAAGATTTGACTAAATCCCCTAATTGCTCCTAGGTTTGTGTACTTGTAGGATAGCTGGGTTAAATATGAGACTTGGGTCGTGATCCTTGATGTACAAGGATGGATAATTACCTATCATCTTCAAGATCTGAGCCTTCCAGGTGTTTGGTCAATGCTGGTCAAACAGGGCCACTTCAGCAGAAAATACCTTGTTTTATCCTAAAATCATGGACAGTTTTAGATTTTCTTGGGATTTGTTCAAATTTTATGGATCTGAAGGGGGTATTCGACCTTCCTAGCATATTTTATGGATCTGATCATGATCTTTAGGATATTTATTAGCATTATTAGTTTCAAAACTCTTGTATAAATACTCTAAGGCATAGACTAGTATGACAACCTTGGATGTGAATGAAGAAACTTTGGAATTTGCAATCCTGAGATCAGTTTTGTGTTTTTGTTCTTGATAATGTCTATGATATGATTATGTGAATGTTGTTGTAAGTTCCTTCTTAGTTGAGACAACTCAAGTGCACAAGTGAAGCATTGGAGGGCCCCCTTTGCCAAACTAGTACACTCTTCCTTTATGTTCTTTTCAAGTAATCTTTGATATATGTTTAAGATCAGATCTTCCTGTAGATGAGTGTTATTCATATCTTTGTTGTAGTTAGATGAATTCCATAGTTAAATAATATGCTTAATGTTTCAAAGCCTTACTCATGTTGTGAATGATTTCTTGAATAAGAATTCAATGTGTGGTTTGCTTTCAAGCATTAGGATGATCATAAATGCTTTTTGAGTTAT
>JZKD02S1880195.1:296980-307515 GCA_000966675.3 Picea glauca | reverse complement strand
TCCCATTAAAGAATAAAAGTTATCTCTAAATCCATACATTTTGGATGTACCTCTAAGTTTTACAAACACCGGATTGACAATCATTTGCACTCTAATTTACATCAGTAGATTGGAGTCTAATAGTCTTCATAAATTTTCTTCCTATCCCGGGAAGCCTTCAAATTCTACTTTATCTTTTCCATCTGATCTTCCATTTCCTTTAACAATTATGGCCCAACAACTACTATGTCTATTGGATTATCCCAACTCACTAGCGTGTTACATCTTCGGCCATACAATGCTTCAAACAAACTCATTTTCAATGAGGCATGATGCCCATTATTGTAGGCAAATTCAACTGAATGTATATAATCTTCCCACTTTGATGGTTGATCCATCACGTATAGTTTAAGCATGTCCTCAATTATCCTGTTAGTCCTTTCTATTTTCCCATATGACTCTGGATGATATGATGTACTAACATTTAAATTTGTTTCAAATCCATTGAAAAAACCCTTACAAAAATTGGAATTAAACTTTAGATCTCTGTCTGAAACTATTGCCTTAGGCACTCCATGTATCCTAGCAACTTCTTTCATATAAATATCTGCAATATATGTTGTCTTGTGTGTAGTCTTTACTGGAATAAAATGTGTTTCTTTAGCCAATTTATCCACTGCCTCCATGATGGAATCATGTTGCTTCACTATTCTACGAAGCTTAGTAATAAAATCAATTGTAACTACTTCTCACTTCCATTCGGGAATGAGAAATGGCTATAGAAAACCTGCTAGGTGTCTATGTTTTGTCTTTAACTTTTGGCCTTCTAGACATCTGGCTATGTAATTTGCCACTTCTTTCTTCATTCCTGGAAAAAAATATTGGCTTCTCACTGTTGCAATTGTCTTATGATATCCTGGGTGCCCTGCATATGGCACATTATGCATCTCCTTCAGCACTACATTTTCCAGCTCCCTGAAATTCAGCACATACAACTTACCTTTGTACATGAAAATTCCATCCTCTTTCAGCTCATGATAATTAATTTTTTGTTGAAAGTTACCTTGTTGCAGTGTCTCTTTTATTTTTAAATAATTTTGATCTAAATTTGTTGTTGCAACAATTATTTCTTTCATAACTTTCATGTACATTCTATAAGCTACAATATGTACTTCATGATCTCTCCTACTGAGCGCATCAGCCACTTGATTTTCCTTTCCCTTTATATGCTTAATTTCAAAGTTATATTCACTCAGAAATTCCAGTCATCTAGTTTGCCTAGCATTTCATGTTGGTTTTCCAAAAAAATACTTAAACCCACAATGGTCTGTCCTTAGCTCTAATTTCTTACCCATAAGGTAATGCCTCCACATTTTCAATGCATGTACAAACGTTGCTAACTCCAATTCATGTGTATTGTAATTCCTCTCATACTCTTTTAATTTTTTGGACTCATAGCATACCACATGCTCCCTTTGATTGAGAACTCCACCAAGTCCTTGCTTGCATGCATTGATGCACACAAAAAAATATTTATTTGGATCTACAATATTGAATATTGGTGCACTTGTCAACATTCCCTTCAACTGTTGAAAACCCTCTTCACACTTGGAAGTCCATTCAAATTTCACTCCCTTCTTTTGCAAAGAAGTGATTGGACTCACAATATTTGTAAATCCTTTTATGAATCTTTGGTAATAACCGTAAATACCCATGAATGATATGACCTCTATCATGTTCTTTGGTGTTGTCCATCCTCTAATTTCCTCTATCTTCTCAGGATCAACTTCTATCCATGCTGTTGATATTATATACCCCAAGTAGTGAATCTTCTTTTGATAAAAAAAAATGCACGCACTTAGCTTAGAATACAATCTATGCTCTCTCAAATCTTCCAACACAATTATTAGATGTTTTTCATGTTCCTCTTTTGATTTAGAGTAGATGAAGATATCATCTAGGAACACAGTCACAATTTTTTCCAGGTATTCCCTAAACACTCCATTCATTAGACACATAAATATTGTTGGGGCATTTGATAACCCAAATGGCACTACTATGAATTCATAATGCCCGTATCTTGTTCTCAACATTGTCTTGTTGATCTCTTCTTCCTTTATCCTTACTTGATGATATCCTGATCTCAAGTCAATCTTTGAAAATATTCTTTTACCTTTCAACTAATCAAAGAAATCATCAATTCTTGGAAAATGATACTTATTCTTTATGGTAACCTTATTAAGTTTCATGAAATCAATACACAACTTTAAGGTTCCATCCTTCTTTAAAAAAAGAACCATGGCTCCCCAAGGTGACACACTTGGGTGTATATATCCCTTCTTCAGAAGTTATTCAAGCTGCATCTGTAAGTATTTTAATGTGTGCCCATTATGTAAGGTGTCTTAGAAACTGGGGAAACTCCTAGTACTAAATCAATAGAGAAATCAATGTCTCTCTTGGGTGGCAATCCTAGAATTTCTCTAAGAACATCTTCAAAATCCCTCAAGATCGGATGGTATGCAAGGCTTTCCACTATGTCTTTGGTTGGCTCCTCCATATGGGCTGCAAACATTTGACATCCCTTCCTGAAGCTCCTCTTCAGTTGCATAGCTTAAATCTCTCTAACCACTACATCTCTTGGAATGCTTTGAATCTTGCCTTGCTTCCCTTCCTCATAAAGACATGTGATTGTCTTGATGTAATAGTCAAGGACAACATGATATTTTTCCAACCAATCCATGCCAATTAGACAGTAATATAAACCCAATGGTATGATGTTTACATCCACCTTCATGTTGAGTCCATTCATGTCTATTTGACAATCTTTAACAAACTCATTGATCTTTCTCTGAGACCTCGTAGCTAACTGAACTAACCAAGATTTCTTATGCTTACTTCTTTGCAATTGAAATATTTCAACAATGTTAGCATTTATGTAACTATGTCTAGCTCCAAATTGCTACAGGATGGTTATCAATATTACCTTCCACTTCAATCATGGGGAAATGATATTATGTTTGTTTGTTGTCCAAGGATGCATAAATCCTTGGCATGCTTCCTCCCATGTCTTTCGTTGTTTCAGCCTCTTGAATGTTGTGGAAAATCTTCATTCCTTCTCCTTTGTGAGGGAAGTCCCTATATAAGTGATTTCCCTCACATCCCCAACGTTGAACAACTTGTTTCCTTGGCCTTTTCCCAAATGAATCTACATTAGTTGGATCATTTTGGGTTGTTTGACTTTATTGATTTGCTTGGGAATTATTTCTAAAAAATGGTGGTTTAAAAACTTTCTTCCTTTGATCCTTTTTTCCTTTTCATATTGTCGTTCCAAGCCTTTTGGAACACTAGAATTCCTTTGATTTTTTCACAAATGTTCCTTTCTCTCCTTATGGTTTCCTCCAAGGTCTTGGGGTTATCACATTGAATCTTGTCACTATATAAGGAGGGTAACCCACTTAGAAACCTTTGGATTTTAACCTTCTCATCCTTGATGAAGTCAATATACTTCAAAAATTCAAAGAGCCACTTCTCATATTCTTCCATTGTCATGGCTCCCAACTTGAGTTCAAATAAATATTTCATCTTTCTCTCATACTTATTCTCGGACAAATATTTATCTTGGAAATATTTGTTGAACTATCTCCATGAGATCCTCTTCTCATCAAGTTTCTTGGATTTCTTAAGATGATCCCACCACATGGTTTCCTTTCCTTGTAGGTGGTAGGTGGAAATTCTAGATTATACCTGGGATGGGTAATCATGCAGCTAGAAATATTTCTTCATTTCCAACAGCCAAGCCTCTGCCTCTTCTCCTTTCCTGTGCTCACCATTGAAATTAGGTGGCTTGATTTTCCCGAGTTCACCTTGCAAGATGTCTGCCTCAGGCCTTCTTCTTTTCCTCCAAACATGAGAAATACTTTGGTTTCTCCCTGGCCGTAAGCTTGTATGATTTCTTCTAGTGGACTTCCTTAGAGAATTATGGAAGCTTGCTCATGCTTCTTGAATGCCTATCATTTCAATGATCCTCCCATTTTCCATGGGATCTCGATGTTGATACTTGTCTAGCAGTAGTTGTTTTCTTGGTTCCAGAATCTTTGTTGACTTTATTATGTAACATATTTAAGCTTTGAAGTGTCTCTTCTTGAGCCTTCATAATCCTTTCATTATCATCCATGTATCTCTACACTTCCCTATGCAACCTTCTCACAGTGACATGCTCTTGCCTATCTTTTCTTCCATTTGACTATGTCTCAGTATTCCCCATGTTGACATCCACACCTATGATATTTTACTCATGACTATAAGATCTTTGAGCATATTCCATGACTCCATTCCTCATATAATAACTAAATCTTCTTTTTGTACCTCTAATTCTGCAAGAAAAGTGCATGTAATAATTATTGTTAGAACATGTGTATTATAAAACATTTCATTAATTGGAATATATGTTATTTATTCATCAATTTTGGAAGGACACATTGCACCAATTCAATTTTTATTTATTTTTCTTGATACATTCCTCTTTGAAATAACTTCCCAATGACTTAATCCTTTCCCACAATCGAGCTCTATTTTGAAATTTATATCATTCCAAAGTTTTTCGAGGCGTCTTTGGACAATGGTCATTCCCTTTGCCACATGGCATCCACATAGCTTCACATCTCTCACGTCATCTGACATGACACCAACAAGGCACCGATGTGGCACTCGCCTCACTTTCAAATGTAAAACTTTCATCCATGTAAGCCTACAATTATCAATGTTCGAGCCTTCCACAAATTCACTCGTCTTTTACCTCTGATAGATACATCATCGAAGAATATTCCCTTTCAATTTTTTTCATTCGACGTAAAAAAAATCAAGAAGTTTCATTGCTTTGAACCCAGGGTATTGAGGAATATTCCTTCCTCTACCTCCAACGCATTTCTCTGATGGGCGGTGTAGATGTTCTTATGGTTGTCCCGATCAATGGGTGAGATTTATTCGGTGGTATAAGGTTCTTCTGACCATCTCGACCACTCTCAACTTCTCAACGAATTGATGATTACATTTGTCATCCCAAGGACACTCTAGCTACCTTGCTAACATGCTACATCATTCATGACATCATCCCTTCATCTCTTAGCTTAGGTTCTTCACTAGAGGTTGACAGTCTAGATCATTAGTGAAATCCCTCAACCTTGGTAGATCAACGGTCTAGGTTGACTCTCAAGGATTTTCCATCGGTGTTAATCCTTTTCCTACAATGTGATCACTCCAAACAAACTCCCCTAAAGGATGGTAAAGATCTCCTCTCGAAGCTCTCCCCATCTGAGCGGATCAACGGTCACAACTCTAGCTTGGATTTCCTTTTCTCTTAGTATTAGGCCACTCCTAGCGAGACACTTGTCAACCCAAAATGAACTGGCAAGATATGGGGCACATATCTAATGTCACCATCATCTCTTTACTATGCCACAAGACCATGACACATGGCATCACCACTAATCGACATGTGGACCTCCACATGTACTCAATGTGACATGCACATCCCAATGAATTCACTCGACACGTCTCTCTAGGTAATGATACCTATCATCTAGGAATTGGTGGAGTGTTGTCATCCACATCATCATGGTGTCATTTTCCTCCTAGCTTTGTCCTGAAGGAACACTAAAATATACGATCAAGATTACTTTTAACTGGGTTTGATGGATGATCAGGATTTCTCCTCGGGGTATTTCCTTCAGAGTATTTTCATCCCAATGGATCAAATCACTCTAAATGTCCCACAGTGATGGACAGTCATGATCCACTCTGAATCCTTCCCCGATAGATCAACAACTCTAGTAAATTCAGATTCTTTTCCTAGTCTAATTGTGGAATACTTCGATGAATCTTCCACAATCAACAGTTGATATCTTTAAACCTTTCGATTTGATGACCAAGGTTAAGACAAAGGTTTAATACCAAATTCATCCAAAAGGACCACGCTTGACCCACTATCCAATTACCTATTCCCATTCATAGGATAACACCTATCAACCTCTGGGCATGTTAGTGCTCCAGGTCAGCATGACACATCATACTAACATCCCTCTCCTTCTAATCTTACTTAAGTGAGACCACAAATTTCTATGGTAGAGGTTAATCATGGCTACTCCTTTGTTAATGGTTTAGATATTCCCTCAAATTCTCCTCCTTTGGAGTACAACTTGTTCATATCCACAACTTACTCAAAACAGTATCCTATGATTGGTGATGAGGATTCGATCTTGCTCTAGTTCCGATCAACGATCTAGATCTTACCTCGGGGTCCTATAACACCCTCACATTTGGTCATTCTAAAACTATGCCCTTCGATGATGGGTAAATATTTATTCGCAATTCTAGTTCAACGACTGTGATTTGTCTTATCTCAAAACACTGAGTTTCCATAAGATGACAATCTGAAACTCGAGATTTAGACATTTTTTTAGGGTTCTTCCAAATTTTTCTTTTGATTAACAACCCAAATTCAACTTCATAACTCAGGGATTGTTCCATATCCCTCCTTCATTTTTTTATAGACCTTCTTGGTCTCCTCCCCCATTTCATTCACTTCGGTGTTCAAGGATTCTAACTGTTACAAACTCTTCCATGCCCAAACTGAGTCAACGTCAAATGACAATAACTCGCATCTCAAGGTTAGGAAGAGTCCCGAATATATTCATATATCCGACCCACTTTATTTCATGACTTCAACATTCAAGAGTTTCGTCCCTTTCATACCTTTTTTTTTCTCCCAAATTAGTCACAAACAAAATCTGCAACAATGAATTTCATGAATTCCCAACCATCTTGGCCCATACAAACTCAGTGTTTGAACCAGGAGCTCTGATAACATAATTTAATGTCCCCCAACCCATCTGAGGGACATTACGGTGCATAATACTCCTAAAAAAAAAATTTACAGCCAAATAAATTAATTCATTTACAGTTAGTCGAATGCCTGTATCTTACAGCTATGAATTAAAATCGATTTAACCACTATCTACAACAAGAAAATAGAATCATATACAACATGTTATTAATCAAGATGAAATGCATCTAAAAAACTCATTACAACAACATATAAATCACTTCCAAACACACAGAGTTCATGCACAACAATTAAACAGATAATTTAACACACAACAAGATAAAACACTTATATTTTCACAATAGTTGTGCAACCAACTACTTGGGATGGAGATTCCACCCAACCATAGACTAATTTTTCCAAATCTTAACATCCAGTCACCACCGAGATAAGGCTAAAAATCCACAAAAGAGGGTAGTCTCTCACAGTCTACTCACAACTCATAACACTCTCAACCCAATTGATATTCTCCTACAACTATTCCAATTTTTCACCAAATCGCTTCCTCTTGTCTTGTGCAACCCAAGGAATGTACCCCTTCGCTAATGTTAGTCCCTCAGGAATCCCATTCATTTATTAGGGTCTCTCCGACACAGTCAACTGGAATTTCGTTGTTGAGAACTCAAGGAAAATTGCTACTAGGAAAAGATATCAACAAACCAATAACAACCACTTGTTATTTTAGTGCAACTCAAATAGGAGTTCACTCTTCAGGCCTTAAAACCTGACTCTTCAATTTTCTAGCTCCAATTCGCTCCAATTATGGTCCACAATTCCCTAGAATTTGCCATGTTGGGTATGTGTTATATTCTTTGCATGCGTAGTAGTGTATGTGTTGCACCAGGATCACAGGGGGCCACTAGCCCCCTCCTTGGGGGGTGCAGGGGAGATAAATTATCCACGCAAGGGTTCAGGGGAAGATCCCCCGAGAAAAAAAATCCTCGAGAAATGTGTCACATTTTTGCCTCGTTTTTTGTGTCCATTGTTGGGTGGTTTTTTGCCGATGGTTTTCTATTTCTGGTTAAGGAATTAGGGTTGTTGACTAATCCAGGTCATTGGGTTAGGGTTTTTGATGCCACTGGATCCCATATGTATATTGTATTTTAAACAATGTATCACTATGAATGAATATAGAATATGTTGGTTTTCCCAGTTTGGGTTTCCAGGGGGGGAATCTCTATGTAATGTTTGTATTTTCCATTGTATCTTTTTTGTTCTTTGACTGAAAATTTGTTTGCGGTAAATTTTTGTATCATATTTTTGTTGGCTTCAAGAGGACACCTTTTTGGTCAATGGTTTGGATTGGGACTATGATAAGACTTGTTACAGTGGGATATATGTGGTATTGATTTTTCAGGTGAAAATAAATGGCAAACAATTCGAAAATGGAGATCGAGAAGTTTAATGGGAAAAGTTTTGAGCTGTGGAAGCTCAATATGGAAGATTTGTTGGTCAAAAGAGACCAGAGGATCATGATAGATCTAGGTACTTCACCTAAAGGAACTACAACAAATGACTGGAAAAAGTTGGATTGAAAGGCAAAGAGAACAATATGACTATGTCTCTCAGATTTAGTATTATTGAATGTGTTAGAGGAAGCTACATCCAAGGATTTATGGGATAATTTGTGGAAGTTGAATCAGTCTAAGTTCCTAGTAAATAAACTATTCCTGAGAAAGAAGTTGTATAATATGAGGATGAGAGATGGAGACACGGTGGTAGAGCATTTGAACACTTTCAATACTATGGTAAGTCAGTTAGTATATGTTGAGATTAAAATTTCAGATGGAGATAAGTGTATCATTTTAATTTTTTCTTTACCAGACTCGTGGGATAGTCTGGTTGTGGCCATAGGTAGTAATACAATTTCCTTGAAGTTTCATGAAGTGGTCTCATCCTTGTTGTTGAAGGAGATGAGATGAAACAATATGGAAGGATAGAGCACATATGCATTATTTGCAAGAGGACTCTCCCAAGAAAGAAATAGATCTAAGTTCTCAAGTGGGAGATATAAGTCTAAGGGTATATCTAAATCTCCTGAAAAGTTTATAAAGGTATGTTGGAGATGTGGAAAAGAAGGGCACTACAAGAAGCAGTGTAGATCCAAGGTTGAGAAAAAGAAAGGATCTAAAGAATCTCCTTCTACATAAGAAAATATCTCCAAGGAAGAAGGAGGGGATGTGTACCTGGCTTCTTCAAGCACACATGCATATCATGAGGCATGGTTGGTTGAATTAGGTGCATCCTTCCATATGACTCCCCATGGGGATTGGTTCAGTGGATATGAAAGGTATGATGGAGATAATGTTTTCTTAGGTGATGATTCGACAACTAGAATCATAGGATGAGAAAAATTCAAGTTGAGGCTCATAGATGGGAGGATTAGAACACTACCTGGTGTTCTTCACATCCCAGGTTTGGCCAGAAATTTGATTTATGTAAGAAAAATGGACGATGTAGGGGTAAAAACAATATTTGAAACGGAAACCTGCAAGAAGGTTCGAGGAGCAATGGTGTTGTTGAAAGGAGTTCGGTTTGGAACTCTGTATAAGTTGCAAGGAAGAACTATTAGTGATGGGTGTAATAGTTCCATTGTTCCTGACATTGGAGTTGAAGAAGAAAGAAATCCTACAGTCTCTGTAGAAAGGGCTACGTTGTGGCATCAAAGACTGGGGCATATCAAAGAGAAGGGTCTTCAACTACTACACGGTAAAGGTATTGTAACGATCCCCTTGACCAACCTGAGGTCAAGGTACGCCACTCCAGAGAAACCACTCATGCTCTGATGCCAGTCGCTAACATTCCCATCCATCATGCTGGGACATGCTACTCTAGGGAACATCTTTCGTTCCCATACTACAGAACATGCAGTAGCATATCCAGTACTCAACTAAGCCATGCCACCTAAATTTACTCTTTAGACTGCATGCAACTAAAGAATATACATACAACATGCTCGCAGAAGCTTTACATCTACCATAAACAAAAAATTACTTTCTGTAACATGACTTTTATATTACAAATAACAATAATTACCGATATGCATCATTTACATGAAATTACCCATAAGCACACAAGCATTCATAGTCACATATATGATAAGAACGTAACATGGGTATGTAAATAACAAGACATCATATCCATATATCATACAATTGGTACTTATCTTAGAAAGGTTGTCACCAACTTCTTACAGACCGTCCACAAACCTCCCATCCATAGATTGCACTGTTCATCACTCTCAATAGTGAATCACCCTCGAGCTGGGACTGAACTCCACCCAGGGTAAAGGGATTCCTATCTAGGATAAGGCTCATGGACAACAAGAAAGACTCTGTCTCAGGTGCTCACTCAACTAACAACCTACAACCTCTCATTCGCCACATGCATTCCCCACCCAAGGAAGTGTGCCCCTTCTCTACTCAACAGTCCCTCGATTGCCCCACTTCCCTTCCAGGGCTTCAGCAATAGGCTGGACCAAAAGTCTCAGAGAATTGTAGCTGTAGTTTATCACCTATGAAAATCAATCCCCAACAATTCTCTTGCCCAGAGAACTACTCACGTGTCTGAAAACCCGGTTCTTTAATCCCACTCCAAGCTAACCAGGTACACCAACCAAAAGGGATGGGGAATAGGTTTTGGAAAGGTAGAATGGTTGTCTCAAGGATAATGGAAT
>JZKD02S1880195.1:275507-296937 GCA_000966675.3 Picea glauca | reverse complement strand
CCCCTTCTGTTTGTAAGCTATCCCTGTGAGAGAGAGACCCCCTCAACTAAGTTTCCCCATGATATGAATGCATGTCCCCAACTTGACACTTGTCATATCAGAAGTTAGTTTTGTCCACTTTTCCCCAACTTTAGAACTTAGGATAAAATTATCCATACTTTATGTTTTGGGAAATATTAATATAATATTCCCTTGTCTTTTGGCCCTACCTTTCCCTAACTGGTGAAGTTCATTCCCCCATCTCTTTATCATGGTTGGTCTGCGCGGAGTCATGTATTTTATATTAATCATGAGTTCATGTACAAAGTAGGCACATTGGCCCTTTAATATCTAGGCGCACTGGCCTAATTCCAAGACATAAGCATTCTGGCTTATAATACTGGCTCACTAGCCTATAATGCATACTATATACACAAAGGTTCGCTGACCTTAATATTGTGTGCACTTAGTTACTGCACGATGTATCCTCTGTCTCTAACGTTGCACGCACCTTAGTTACTGCGCATGGTATTCAGAAATGTGCACATTACATCCCTTTACTGCGCAGTATATGCGCGCACCATGCCATGAAAGGTGTATTACAAAAATGATGTCTAAACAGCTCACTAGCTTAAATATACTTGGATTATATTTACATTTGGGTTTGACCAAGGGATATTACAATCCCCTCCCCTTATTTATGCACTATCCTTAGTGCATCATGAACCCATATACAACAAAATTCTCAAAATTCTTCAAAAATATGCGGGTATTTTGTCCTCATTGCATCCTCATGCTCCCGAGTAGCATCTTCAGGTCCATACGAGGTCCATTGGACCTTTACAATCCCTATGGATCGATTTTGGAGTTGTTTGATTTTTCGATCCAGGATGCGCACCAGATGCACTTGGAAAGCGCCTTCTTGCTCCACCTGGATAACATTCCAATCAATAACATGATTAGCATCGGGTATATATTTCTTTAGAAATGATACATGGAAGACATTATGAACATACATAGATGCAGGCAATGCAATCATATAAGCAACTGGACCAATCCTCTCTAGGATTTCAAATGGTCCACAAAATCTGGCTACTAACTTGGCACAGCTTCCCAGCTTTAGGGAGCTTCTGTTAGATTTCACTTTCAGGAAAACATGATCACCCACTTTGAATTCTTTGTGGATTCTGTTTTTATCGGCATAACTTTTTTGTCTGTCTTGGGCATCTTTCAAATTCTACTTAATTTTTAACATTTGGTCCTCCATCTCCTTGAGCAACTCTGTCCCAAATACTATTCTATCAGTGGGGTTATCCCAACTTATTGGAGTATTGCACCTTCTACAGTAAAGTGCTTCAAATGGGCTCATTTTCAATGACGCCTGATACCCATTGTTGTAAGTGATTTCTACCAAGTGTAGGTAGTCTTCCCATTTTGATTGTTTTTCCATCACATACATTCTCAACATATCTTCTATCACTCTATTTACCCTCTCCGTCTATCCATCAGTCTCAGGATGGTAATCTATACTAAAGTTTAGATCCGTTCTGAATCCTTTGAACAATCCTTTCCATAAATTCAAGGTGAATTTAGGGTCTCTGTCAGACACAATCATTTTAGGAATTCTGTGCAATCGTGCCACTTCCCTCATGAAAATATCAACAACATCTGCTGCTTTGGGAGTAGTTTTTAGTGGAATAAAATGGGCAGCTTTTGTGAGCTTGTCCACCACTACCATAATCGAATCATGTAGCTTGCCTATTCTGGGCAATCCCGTAATAAAATCCATTGTCACCACTTCCCACTTCCATCCAGGAATGGGCAAGGGTTGCAGCAATCTTGTTGGTTGCCTATGTTCTATTTTAACTTTTTGGCATTCAATACACCTAGCAATGTATTCTACAATTTGTCTCTTCATACCTGGACAAAAGTATTGTCTCCTGACCACTGTTATGGTTTTCTGATATCCAGGGTGCCCTGCATAAGGAGAATTATGCATCTCATGCAAAATTATACGTTTCAAGTCCTGGACATTTGGTATAAAAATTATGTTCTTGTGCAGCAGTATTCCATCTACTCCCAACTTATAAATATCCATCTTATGTGGTGTCTTACCTTCTTGTAGAATTGCTACTAGTTCTCTGTACTGCACATCTATATTTGTAGCCTCCATAATTTTTCTTTTAACATCAGTCTGATACATGCTGATGGTTGTAGCATGAAGCTCATGCACTCTCCTGTTGAGTGCATCAGCCACTTTATTTTCTTTCCCTTTGATATGCTTTATATCAAAGTTATATTCTCTTATAAATTATAACCATTTTCTTTTCCTAGCATTTAGATTTAGCTGATCAAATAAATATTTCAAACCATTGTGGTCTATTCTTAACTCAAACCTTTTCCCCATGAGGTAGTCTCTCCATTTCCTCAAGGCATGCACTATGTTTTCCAACTCCAAATCATGAGTGGCATAGTTTCTTTCATGCTCCTTCAACTTTCTTGATTCATAACATATCACGAATCCATTTTGACTGAGGACTCCACCCAGTCCTTCATTACATGCATCTATGCATACAATGAAATCTTCATTTGGATCTACAATCCTTAGTATTGGAGCACTTGTCAATAATTGTTTCAAGTGTTGGAAACTCCTTTCACAGTCTGATGTCCACTGGAACTTCATACCCTTTCTTTGCAAGGAAGTGATTGGGTGTGCTATCTTTGAGAATCCTCCAATGAATCTCCTGTAGTAGCCTGCAAGGCCCATGAAAGATCTGACCTTTGTCACATTCTTTGGTGCTGACCATTCTCTAATGGATTGTACCTTCTTAAAGACAATGACAAACTTGTCCAAATACTCTCGAAAAACACCATTCATTAAGCACATGAAAACAACTGGTGCATTTGACAATCCAAATGGTACCACTGTGAACTCATAATGACCATACCTTGTCTTGAAGGTGGTCTTTCTAATATCTTCTTCTTTAATTCTTACCTGATGGTATCCTGATCTAAGATATATCTTTGCATCCTTCAATATCTTGATGGTATCCTGATCTGAAATATCCTTGCATCCTTCAATCGATCAAAGAGATCATCAATACTTGGTAGAGGATATTTGTTCTTAACAGTCACTTTATTCAATTGTCTGAAGTCAATGCACAATCTTAACATTTCATCTTTCTTTTTCAAAAACAAGACTGTGGCACCCCAAGGTGATACACTTGGTCGTATATACTCCTTCTTTAGAGGTTCTTCAAGATGCATTTGCAACTCCTTCAATTCTGGTGTACTCGTTCTGTAAGGAGCCTTTGATACTGGTGTTTCTCCAGGCATCACATCTATAGAGAAATCAATGTCTCTCCTTGGGGGTAGTCTTGGTACTTCCTTGAATACATATTCAAACTCTTTCAGGACTGGATAATCCTCCAAATTTGGCACCTTGTCTTTAGGTGTATCCTCCATATGAGCTGCAAATATTTGACATCCTCTTCTATAACATTTCTTCAGCAGTAATGCTGAAATTTCTCTAACAGTTACTTCCCTGGGAATTCCTTGCACTTTCCTTTGGTTCCCTTCTTCATCCAAGCAAGTGAATGATTTGTTATGACAATCCAATAGAGCATGATGTGGGTCCAACCAATCCATCCCAATTAAACAGTCATAGGAAACTAAGGGTAAGATGTTCAAATCTTCCCTGGTATTTAGTCCATTCATGTTTATGAGGTAGGACTTAACTATCTCATTAACTTTTCTTCTGGCTCCTGTAGCCAATTGCACCAACCAGGATTTCCCATGCTTGCTTCTTGGAAATTGCAAAATTTCCACCATCTTAGGGTCTATATAACTATGTCTAGCTCCTGAATCAATTAAAATAGAAAGGGTTTGGTTGTTGATCATACCTTCCACTTCAATCATGTGGGACTGATACTCTGCTTGCTTGTTGTCCAGGGCTACATAAATCCTTGGCACATTTCTTCCCATGTCCTCTATTGTCTTAGTTCTTTGTACATTGTGAACAACCTTACCTTTTTCACCTCTGTGAGGAAAATATCTGAACCTATGGTCTCCTTTACAACCCCAACATTGCATAGGTGGTTGTCTTGGCCCTTGACTCCCTGTGTCAATCACTCTGGTTTCCTTAAGTGTTTTCTATCATTGTGGATTATTTATGAAGAATGGTGGCTTAGCTCCCTTCTTCCTCTGATCCATATTGAATTTCTTATTGTCTTCCCAAGCCTTTTGGAAAGCTGGTCTTGCTTTCAGCTGGTCATATAAGCATTTAGCTCTTCTTATGATATCTTCTAATGTCTTGAGATAATCATATTGTATTTTGTCACTAATGAATGATGGAAATCCACTTAAGTATCATTGAATCTTGATTGTCTCATCCTTAATGAAAGAGACATACTTCAACAGTTCTAGAAACCTTCTCTCATATTCATCTATGATCGTACTTCCAATCTTGAGTTCAAAGAACTCTTTCATTTTCTTGTCATAATATATCTTGGTCAAGTACTTCTTCTCAAAATACTTCTTGAATTCTCTCCAAGTAACACTTTTCTCTACAATGTGTTGTACCTGCATAAGTTGATCCCACCACATGGAGGCCTTTCCTTTGAGTTGATAGATAAAAATTCTACCTTCAGCATAAGAAGAATAATTATGCAATTGAAAATACTTCCTCATGCCTAGCAACCATGTTTCATCATCTTCATCCTTCTTGTGCTCACCATCAAATGTAGGAGTTTTGATTTTGTTCATTTCTCCTCACAGCTCATCCACCATAGATCTCTTATACCTTTTGACAGGGGATAGACTTGAGTTGTTGCCTGCTCTCTTATGGGAATGCCTATGGGAATGATGGGGATGCCTACTAGCACTTTTTACTTCTCTCTTCTCCTCTAAAGATTTGTGACTCTCGGATCTACTTGAGTCACTCTCCTTAGCCAATTTCTTCTCTATTCTGTTCAAACCTTCCAATAGTTTCATGTTGAAGTGATCCTACTTCTCTTTGGCTTTCATAATCCTTTCATTATCAACTTTATGGCTTTGGACATCCTTCTGCAAATTCTTAATGGTCTCATCCATATTCATGTCTTCATTCCTTTCTTCTCCATGTCCATTGGAGTTCGTTCCTTCCATTCCCAAATGGACATCCATCCCTCTGCTCTTCTCTGAATGATTGTAATTCTCTTGTGCCTCTTCCATTCCTACGGACTCTACACTGGTTTGTCCTGATCGAGTTGTTGTTAATTCGATAAAACGTGCAGCCATCGAAACTAATCAGACTAACCAATCAACAATTCATGAGAATATGCACCATTTGAATTCAACATACACATCAACATTATCACTCCCGGTTTCCTGGTGTTATCACCACGAAAATTCTAGATAAGACCCAAGTCTTGAGAACACTGACGCGCAGTGCCTTTCGAGATACACTCGCGCTAGAAGGTGGTATTGTCAAAACCACTTTCGCCAAGACGCGGTATCACATGTCTCAACATGTCAAATCCACCACTCGTGGAGCAGGCAACGGCTAGTCAAATCACCCTGCTTCATTCATTCGGTACTTCACAACCATGTGACATCAGCTGAACGACACCATGTAACGAAATCAAAAGATAACCATTCGAAATGTATTGGCCGAGCATGGCAATCCAATGCTCTTTGTACGTAATCTATCTGCGCTTCATAAATGGAGCTCTATAATTACCACTCCCCAAGTATGAATATATCTGCATATCCATAACCATAGTAATATTCAAGCTGCTTGACTTCCTTCTCTCTGTAAAGACAGATTTTGGTATCCCCAACGTGAGATACATGGACAAAGCTAAGTCGAGTGAGATTGGTTATTCGAGCAACATGCTAGGCTTTCCTACGAATAAGGAGGAAAGGGTCCTCACACACCTTTTAGCAACTAAGTTCCACACAGAGCCAGTTATAGACTCACGATTGGAAGTTAGGTTGAATCCCATTATAAAGGATTTAGTCATCAATAGTTCAGTCACTAAGAAGAAAAGGAGTAAGTGGCATAAGAAGGAGGAATCTATGGTTAAAGTGACTGAAAGTGTTGGAGAAAATTAACCGATATAGTTAGACTCCTCTTTAAAGGCAGAGATCGCTAAGATGAAGTAAGTCTTCAACTAAGATAAGCATGTCTCAATGAATTTTGAACAACCTGAAGTGGAGGTAGAAGTACAAGAGATGATAGGTTTGTTCTTCAATGGTCCTTTCTACAATAGGCTAACTGTTTTCATCACCCTTTTGTAATTTTGTAATTAATATGATTATATAAATACAGAAACGGATTTTAGACTGTTTTATTACAATTTCTATCTGGTGATGTTATGATTCTTGTTTTATTTTATAATAAGTTTTTCTTGTAATATTATATTTTATTTTTATCTATCTAAATCGGAAGAAATTAAAATACGAAATTGTTTTTAATTAATGCTTCAATGCGGTTATGTGTTTATGTTTCTTTTATTATTATGCAATTTAAACTCAGAATCCTCGCCTTCCAAGCAACTTCGTGTGCATATACTAGACTTGTTCATTCGTATTATCGTGTATAACAATATTAAAAGATAAACGCTTCTCCGTGCTCCTAAATCTACTGCGCGTTTCTTCTTCATCGTACCGACTACTTACATGCACTACTCTGGCATTGTGCGCCAATATCCAATGCGCACAGTTCGATACTGCACATCGATATTCCACATGCATTTTCGTCCTATGCATGCACCATGTCAAGTTTAAAATACTTGCGCACCCCATGTGCACCTTACTATCTATGTGCTTACCGCGCAAGGCTAATTTCAGTGCGTGCATCTACACATAATAATATTTTGCATGGTGCCACAATTTACCACGCACACTAGCACGCCATGGTTTCGCATGTGGTGCTAAATTTACTACACACACCAGTACGCCAAACTTTTCCAAGGACACTCTATGACTCTAATTCTGGTCACTATGAAGTTACTTTTCTGTGAATATTCACTTCAATTGCACCCTTCTGGTCCATCCAAGCTCAGTGTTGAACTGAGGCTCTGATACCAAAATGTAACGATCCCCTCGACCAACCTCACGCTGGGGTATGTCACTCTAGAGAAACCACTCATGCTCTGACGCCAGCAGCTAACATTCCCAACCATCAGGTTGGGACATGATACTCTAGGTAACATCTTTTGTTCCCATACTGTGGAACATATAGTAGCATACCCAGTAGTCAACTAAGCAATGCCACCTAAATTTACTCTTTAGACAACATGCAACTAAAGGATATGCATAAAGCACGCTCGCGGAAGCTTTACATCTAACATAAACAAACAATTTCTTTCTGTGACATGACTTTTATATTACAAATAACAATAATTACTGATATGCATCATTTACAGGAAATTACCTATAATCACACAACCATTCATAGTCACATATATGATAAATTCGTAACATGGGCATGTAAATAACAAGATAGCATATCCATATATCATACAATTGGTACTTATCTTAGAAAGGTTGTCACCAACTGCTTATAGACCATCCATGAACCTCCCAACCATAGATTGCATTGTTCATCATTCTCAACAGTGAATCACCCCCGAGTTGGGACTAAACTCCACCTAGGGTAAAGGGATTCCTATCCAGGATAAGGCTCATGGACAACAAGAAATACTATGTCTCAGGTGCTCACTCAACTAACATCCTACAACCTCTCATTCTCCACATGCCAGTCCCACCCAAGGAAGTGTTCCCCTTCTCTGCTCAGCAGTCCCTCGGTTGCCCCACTTCCCTTCCAGGGCTTCAACAACAGGTTGGACCGGAAGTCTCAAAGCGTTGTAGCTGTAGTTTAGCACCTACGAAAATAAATCCCCAACAATTCTCTCACCTAGAGAAATGCTCACGGGCCTGACAACCCGCTTCTTCAATCTCGCGCTAAAATAACCAGGTACACCAACCAAAAGGGATGAGGAATAGGTTTTGGAAAGGTGGAATGGTTGTCTCAAGAATAACAGAATGTATGAGTGAAAATGGTTAGCCTGATGGTTTTTCCCTTCCCCCCCCCCCTTCTATTCATAATCTATCCCTGTGAGAGAGAGACCCCCTCAGCTAATCTTCCCCACGATATGAATGCATGTCCCCAACTTGACACTTGTCATATCGAAAGTTACTTTTGTCCACTTGTCCCCAACTTTAGAACTTAGGATAAAATTATCCATACTTTATGTTTTGGGAAATATTAATATAATATTCCCTTGTCTTTTGGCCCTACCTTTCCCTAACTGGGGAAGTTCAGTCTCCCATCTCTTTATCGTGGTCGGTCTATGCGCAGTCATGTATTTTATATTAATCATGAGTTCATGTACAAATTAGGCGCATTGGCCCTTTAACATCTAGGCATGTTGGCCTAATTCCAAGACATAAGCATTCCGACTTATAATACTGGCTCACCAGCCTATAATGCATATTATATACACAAAGTTTCGTTGACCTTAATATTGCGCGCACTTAGTTATTGCGTGTTGTATCCTCTGTCTCTAAGTTTATCCTCTATCTCTAAGTTTGCACGCACCTTAGTTACTACGCTGGGTATTCAGAAATGTTCACATTACATCCCTTTACTGCACAGTATATGCGTGCACCATGCCATGAAAGGTGTATTACAAAATTGATGTCTAAACAACTTACTAGCTTAAATATATTTGGATTATATTTACATTTGGGTTCGGCCAAGGGATATTACAAGTATGGTTGAAGGTATGTCTAGTTGCTCTCTGGATTTTTATTTATGTGAACATTGTGTATATCGGAAACAAAATCGAGTAAGATTCCCCTCTGGTGCATTAAGGGCAGAAGGAATTTTACAACTAGTTCACAATGATGTTTGTGGATCTATATCGGTCCCATCATTGGGAAAATCTATGTACTATGTCTCATTTATAGATGCCTTCTCGAGGAATACTTGGATATATTTCCTCGGGAAGAAATTTGAAGTCTTTGATAGGTTTAAAGAGTTTAAGGATCTTGTTGAGAATCAAATAGAGAAAAGAATTAAGGTGCTAAGGACAGATAATGGTGGAGAGTTCTGCGGGAATGAATTTGAAGAGTTGTCTAAGAAGTGAAATATATCAAGGAAGAAGACTACTCCATATACACCTCAACATAATGGAGTTGCAGAAAGGATGAATAGGACATTGATGGAAAAAGAAAGGTGCATGCTCAGTGGTTCCAAATTAGGGAAACAATTCTAGGTAGAGGTAGTGGGTATTGCATGTTACCTAGTTAATAGATCACCCTCATCAGTGCTGGATGAAAAGACTCCACAAGAGGTATGGACTAGTAAGAAAACTCTCTCACACATTTCAAGGTATTTGGATGTGATGCATATGTTCATGTTCCAAAGGAAAACAAGAGTAAGCTAGATAAGAAGGTTGAAAAGTGTATATTTATTGGATATAAAGATGGTCTCAAATGTTATAAGTTTTGGAACCCATAAAATAAGAAGGTAGTGTATAGTCGAGATGTGGTATTTAGATAAATGAAGCATGTTGTTAAACATGAATTCCTACCAAGTAAGGAAGAACCATAGAAAATAGAGTTTGATTTAAAGGATGATGAATCAGACTCTATAGAAGAACATGAATCAGAAGAAGAAGATCCTCATAATCCAGTATTGAGGAGATCGGTTCGAGAAAGAAGGCTACCAAAAAGGTATACTCCATTTTATTTCCATTCTAATTTTTCTTTGTCTATTACTAATGATGATCCTAGAACTGTCAGGGAGGCAGTGGATTCAGAGGATGGAAATATCTAGAAAAAGGCCATGGACAAAGAAATGGAAGCCTTGGATATGAATGAGGCTTGGGATCTAGTGGAGTTTTTGACTGGGAGAAATTCCATTGGAAGAAATTGATAATTTAAAAAGAAGTTGAATGCATAAGGAAAAGTGGAGAAATAAAAATCTCAATTAGTAGCAAAGGGTTATTCCCAGGTTGAGGGAATTGATTTTGGTGAGATTTTTTCTCCTGTTGCCAAGTTAACCTCTATAAGATTTATGTTATCTATTTTTGTTGCATTTGATTTTGAAGTAGAACAGGTGGATGTGAAGACAACATTCCTACATGGGGATATGGAAGAAGAAAACTATATGAAGCAACCAGAAGCTTATATTGTGAAGGGAAAGGAGTCAGTATGCAAGATGAAAAAGTCCCTGTATGGTTTAAAACAATCACCAAGGATGTGGTATCAACAATTTGATACTTATATGTTGGAACTTGTCTTCACAAGAAGAAAAGAGGATCACTATGTGTATTTTAAATTAATTGGTGATCATTTGATTTATTTGTTCTTGTGTGTGGATGACATGTTTCTGATAGGAAACAACAAGGAGATTATCCAGGATGTTAAAACTCAGTTGTCCTCTAAATTTGACATGAAGGATCTTGGTGCTTCAAACTTAATCTTGGGCATGGAAATTAAAAGAGAACGAAAAAAGAGGAAACTCTTTTTAAATTAGAGAAAATATGTCAAGACAATATTGCAGAGGTTTAATATGCAAGAATGTAAACTGGTCAAGGTTCCTATTCTTGTTGGTGTAAAGTTATATGTGGATCAGTGTCCCAAGACACATGAAGAGGAGGAGGACATGTGTCATGTTCCATATGCAAGTGCAGTTGGAAGTTTGATGTATGCAATGGTCTTTATTAGACCAGACATTGCACATGCAATGGGAGTTTTGAGTAGGTATATGTCAAAACTAGGGGAGGAGCATTGGACAACATTAAAAAGGGTTTTCGGGTATTTGCGTAGAATTGCTAGCTATGGATTGTGCTACCAAGGAAGATCGGGATTGTACATAGTGTTGGATATACATGGATTTGTGGATGCATACTGGGCTGGAGATCTAGATCATAGGATATCTACAAGTGGGTATGTGTTTAACCTATTTGGAGGAGCAAAAAGTTGGATGAGAAAAAGACATGTTGTAGTGGCACTTTCAACTACAAAAGTTGAATACATGGTATCCACTCATGCAAGTAAGGAATAAATATGGTTACAAATATTGTGTTCAGGTATTGGCTTGGTACAACAAGCTGTAAGGATAGATTGTGACAATCAGAGTGCAATTTTTTCTGGCGAAGAACCTGGCTTATCATTCAAAGACAAAACATATTGATATTCAATATCACTTTGTGAGAGACATGGTTGAAGAAAAGAAAGTATTGTTGATGAAGGTGGACACTTTGAAGAATGTTGCAGATTCATTAAAAGAATCTGTGAGAAATGAGAAGTTTTCTTTGTGCAGAGAATCCATGGGAATTGTTTCCCTAGATTATTGACTATGTAACCATGTAACCCCCTGTATGCAAAGAAAACAACAAGTGGGATAATGTTGCGTATGTGTTATATTCTTTGCACGAGTAGCAATGTCTGTGTTGAGCCAGACGTGCAAGGGGGTTTGAGGGGAGTGAGAAATCCCCCCACGTGAGCGTTTAGATGAAACACCCCCGAGAAGTTTTTTTCTCCTTGGGAAACATGTTGCATTTTTTCCTTGTTTTTCATGTCCATTGTTGGGCGGTTTTTCGACACATGGTTTTTTTCCGATGGTTTTCTATTTACGGTTAAGGAATTAGGGTTGTTGACTAATCTAGGTCATTGGGTTACGGTTTTGGATGTTGTTGGTTTCTATATGTATATTGTATTGTAAACAATGTATCACTATGAATGAATATAGAATATGTTGTTTTTCCCAGTTTTGGTTTCTAGGGGAAATATATCTGTGTAATGTTTGTATTTTCTATTGTATCTTTGTTTCTCTTTTACTGGATATATCTATGTAGTAAATATTGTACAAGGTTAAAATATACACGCCCTCCATACCTACATCAACTTCAAGCTCAATTTTCTTCCCCTCCCTTGTCTCTCCTACACAAACTTGACTAACTAGCAATTGTTGTTCCCACCCATATGAATTTCCTCTCTTTTGCTTGCCTTTTTTTTCTCACTCTTCCCCAAGATGGTTTTACTCAACTCCCATGTGCCCAATAAATTTGGGATGTGACTACTCACACCCACCCTCTTACATGTATTCAATGATTGTCTTAGGGAACACTCAATCAGAAATGGGAAGGTTCATATACAAATAACAAATTTAGGAATATGGGTTAAATCAATATACATGGGTATTTTCCCGCTTGGAGCCCTCTTGGCCATTATCCCAGACATTCCCCTCTCGTATGGATTAATTCAGCCCCCATCTCTTGTACATGTACCCTTAGCAGATGGCATCACATTTTTATTAATAAATCAAGGAAATACAATTCACATATTACATTGCTTGGCCATAGCCACATATTATATCTACATAAGCATAAATTAAACTAGGGATTATAGTGGGTATGTTACAAACATGATAAAATTTATAAATATCTTCTTGGTAACTTTCTTCAAGCATTTATTCTTATATTTTATCATCATCCATTGGAAAAACTTCTCTGCAAAGAGTGTGCTTGAGCTCTTGGAAAGTATCTGGCAAATTTTGAGTAGCTAGCAGATAATTCCTGAGAAATTCTTCAATGAGCTTGGTATATGATGGGATACTCTTCGGATTACAAAACGTTTGCAAGCCAATTCCTTTGACTTGATTCCAGTGAAGATACACAAATTTTCATCAACACATCTTTGTGTTGGGTCCTACAAAGACAAATGGATACACCCTCCAAGGATTTTCCCAGATCACCACCACATCCTAGCCCATGTGCGACGTCAAGCTCTAAGAAGGCGACGTTTTTCCTCTTTCAAGAAAATCATTTGGAATGTAGGGGGTGGGTAAGATAATCTAAGGTGTCCTATAGGCCTCCAAATTCATTTCTCCATGAGCCAACATGTGGGCCCTTGGAATCCATCCTATGGGCTTCAATCCCCATAGAATCCCAAGCCAAGCTTGTTTCTCCAAAACTATCCACCAATTGGGTTCTACAAAGACAAATGGATACACTCTCCAAGGATATCAATTCAAAGAATCATGATGAGTAAATCAAATCAATAAAATATTCATGTAAGCAAGTACATCCAAACCACCTCATCAAAATAAACTAATTCTCAAAGACCCTTTGTAATTTTCCAAGTTTAGGTATGGGAGGGTTTACAAAACGACCTATTGGGTGAATTGTTCCTTAAGTTTAGGGGTGCTTCCCAAGGGGACCTCCATCTAAGTCATGTGGATGAGGTTTCATGGATGGGTGGAATACTTTTCGGGTGGGGTTCATGACATACAAGGGGTTTTAGTGTCTCATTTATGGGTGTCTTTGAAGAGGGTGTGTTGCACCTTCGTTTTCAATGCATCTTCTATCCAAACTCATTTAATGCCATTAATTAATTAATAATCCAAAACCTTGGGTACTCCCTATTCATGAATTGAATAGATTAGGATTCAGTACCACAAGGACACTTGAAGTTAGAGGTACACAGAGTTCAATATACAAGGAAAGAAAGGGATACCACATAAGTGTACACGCCTCAAAAAGTGGGGACATTTATATAATGTTAATTTGATTTTGTAGGTCTTTGATTTTTAAGGAGAAGCATTTCCTTTCTCTCAAGACCTCTTTGGGAGAGCATTTGGAAGGTTCATAAGTATGATTGTATCTTTTTACATCTATCAGTCCTATGGGCCTCCAACCCCTTCTTCCCATGAAATGAGGGACAACCCCTTATTGGCTTAGTACACCCAAAAATCTCAAAAGGTGAGGAGATGAGGGGATGATGTTTATAAAGTGACAAGTATGGTCAGGAATGGAATTATGGCTCATCAAAAGGACCTCCCAGTAGCATACCTATCCCTAAGGGTGGCCCACTTACTAGGGAGCAATGTCAACCACCAAAGTGAAATGGGGAAAAGAGCATAATGTCCAAGCAATTGTCACATAATAAAAAGAAGTAATATATGCAACAAACTTAAATCCCTCAAATATTGAAATGAAACTCACAATAATACCTAAATTGTTCCTCATGGATCAATACCCAACATCTTTCGGAGGCTATCTGGTGTGGTGGATATCGTTGTGAAGAACCTAGAGCTATGGTGGTGATGTGGGTCTCTATTTGTGCAAGTGGACATTGTTGGTCAAGTTGTCTCTTGGTACTCCATGTCTGCAACCTGAGGGCCTTGAGACATCATCTCCTTAGTTATACTTAAAAGTTGGGTATAAAATGACTCTCAAATTAGGAAAAAATTTCAAATCTTCGTAGTTTCCATCAAGCCAATCCAAGATAGGGTATTGATACACCCTCCAATCTTAAAGTTAAGAGGGATATTCTAGTCGATATGGTCAAGAAGATTAATCTGTGATTAATGTTGGTGGCATAATTTATCTTAATGATGCACATGGTTTAAGTTTAAATTTGTCCTAGGGGAAGTCTATAACAACTATGAAAAACTCTTGAATCTAGAAATTTTGATTAGAATAGTGCCATAAGAGGGGTTCTTGGATATTCAAGTCTTTGGTGATTTAGATTTAGTAATAAACTAGATGAAAAGTAGTTTTCCATTGGAAAATTTTCACCTATAACCTCTATTTGAAGTATTTAAAAGCTTGGAGCATTTATTTCATAATATTTCCTTTCATCATCTATATCAAGAGTTTAACTTTAGAGGATGATTTTTTTTCCAAGGAGGGTCTACAATTGGAACCTTTCTTAGGTATAATTTTTGGGTTAAGGAATGGGTCCTTCTAATTAGATAACAAATGTCTAGTCTTTGGCCCATAACATTTTTTTTCTTAGTTTTTTTGTTAAAGAAAACATGTTGTTGTCCTAGTTTATGTAGATCGTGGGTCAATTCTATTTTTTCTTTGGTTTATTGAAGGATTATCTATTGTGATTTAGTCATGATGAATGAAACTGATGAAGGCTAGTTGACAACATGTACATGTTCATCTTTTATGGGACAGTTAGTTAAACAAATATTGATAATAAGGTTATGAAGGCCTAATGTAGTATTTTTGGACGAGAGCTTACAAGCCTAAGAAAATAGTGTTTTTGGATAGCAAGTCCTTTGGTAAGTATATATATTTGAATTCTAGAGGTCAGATATGCATCATATTCATTTTTTATATTTAATAACAAATAATGACTTTTTGTGATATTTCATAAAAAGGTAATGTTTTTATAAGGAACAAAAATTAAAAAAAATAAAATAATAGATATTTTACACATAAATGAAAATACTATAGTATTTATGATTATAACACATAAATATTGTTACATATCTTAACAATAATCTAACTTGTAATTTTACCTATCCATATTTGTATAAGCTAAGTAAATAATCCAAATTGTAATTTTACCTATCAATATTTCCATAAGCTAAGTGTATTGAGTTTCAAGATGCTAAGTGAAACTATAATCAACCTAAATTCATTTTAAATTATCGAAGTTTAAAAAAAATCAAATTATAATTTATCTAGGATTAAGATAGATCTACTCATATAATTTTAGGTTAAGATAATTCTACCCTAGTTGTTATTGTGATTAGACATTGTTGGTTATTCTATCCATACACATATTATAAGCAATGGTATTAGGGAAAATTTTGAGGATCCATACTTATCTTAAAGTGTAGAAACATTAGCAAATCATTCTAATTATTGAAATGCAACAACAAAATGTTTGACAATATTTTTGTAAAAATATTACAAATTTATATAGTTTCTAGAAAATTTTGATGATTTTTAAAGTAAAATACTTTTATACTATAAAATTTGGGCAAATAAAATGGAAATTAACAAATTATTTTTTAGAAAAAAAACATGGAAAATTAGTCCATGGGTGAAATTTAGCCTTTAAAATTTTCCTAAACAAGCACTAAATTCTATCATGATTTTCAACACCATATTTTAAATGTTATTGGTGTACAATATTATGAATAGCCTTTAAGTGTGTATCTTTATATACAAAAAGAGACATTCAAAGTGTAGATTGGAAATTCTACACAGGTTTGTATTGAAGTCAAGTATCAGTTTGGCATGTTATAATTTGAAGGAGAAATAAGGTTGTAGATGTATGAGTGTTATGGATCAAGATAAAAATAGAAAGAAATATCCTTTTTGCACTTTCACTTCACATCCTTATATGCCCAAGTCTTGAGGGCGCCTTGCTTCACTACTCACCAATTTTTTTTTAATGAAAATGTCCATGAATTCTTATTTTTGGTTTATTGCATTAAAGTTTAAGGTGACTTCTCCGTTTGTTTGCTTTCCATAAAGAAACACCCAAACTTAATCTACAACTATAGCTATTGAAATGATGAAGAGATTCCTCCTATAACCACTAGCATTGATAATAGATTCTTACTACCAATATGATATATAACATACAAGGGAATTAATTCCATTAAATATTATCATAAATTGAATTTGATATATAACATATAAAGGAATTAATTCCATTAAATATTACCATAAATTAGATGATGTGTCCATCTTGGAGACACCGTGAACCTCCTAAGATAATATCCACAATGAAATTATGTAAAAAACGTGCATAGTGTGGAGCTAGCTGCTGGAAGGAGAAACAATTAGACTACATAAATGAATGTGAAAGATAACCTTATGGTAAGTTAGTAAGTTGGGCCTATTCGAAGAGGAAAAGAGATGAGGAGGACTTGATTATCGTAGAGAATGATATATAATCCTTTTATGCTCAATATTTTGTAGGAATTATTTTTTAAAACTCAAGGACTGCTTTGAAAAACTTAGAATTGACAAAGATAAAATTACTGGAGGCAAAGGAACTCCAACAAATATTGAGAAGTAGATCCTTGTGGCTACAAAATGGGGATGGAAACAACAAAGTTTTCCGTAATTATTCCAATCATAGGGAAAGGTCAATATCATATGGAATATGAAGAACTTGGAGGATGTTGGAGGATGGGAGTGTGGCTAGGTTTTTCAAATAGTTGGAAAATATTGAGGTTTTTCACTTTTTCATGATTATATCATGAAAAAGATAAAGTAAAAAGAGATAGTAAAGACAACTTCATACTTCTCTATTTTTTTTTATATAGGAGAACATGAAAACAAACATTTAGTGGAAGAGGTGTCTAATGTTGAACTCAACTTTATGTTGGCTTCTATGTAAAATGATAAAATTCCAAGTTGATATGGCTAGACTATGGAGTTCCTTGTTGGATTTTATGACATTTTAGAAGAAAAAGTGATAAGGGTGGTGGAGGAGATCAACATAATGGTAAAAAATTTAGGGGCCTTTGATTCTACCTTTATTTCCTCATCTTTAAAATGGACAAGTATTTCTCTTTTGAGGAATTTAGGCCTATTTCACTTTGTAATTTTATTTTAAAAAGCATTACTAAGATTATTACTATAGGGGTAAAAAATAATTTTTTTTGGTTAAAAATGATTTGGTTTTTTGCATGGGAGAAACATGCATGAAGAAATAGAGGTGGATCAAGAATGGTTGCACTCTATTAAAAATCAAAGGATGTATCTTATGGTTTGGAATTGGACCTATTCAAGGCCTAAATATAAATCAGTTGTATTCAAGGTTTATCCTAATCCACATTGGGTTCCATGTCAAGATGGTGAACTAGATCATAGGTTTCATATTTTTTATTCATTCATGGTACTTGTTAATGGCTTTGGATCAAGGTTTTTTAGGATAAGAAGAGGAATTTAGCAAGGATGTCCTTTGTCTCCCTTAATTTTTTCAATTATTATAGAAAGGTTAAGTAGGACAATTATTGATACTAAGAGGTCCAATGATTTAGGTGGTATCAAGTTAAGTGCTTCTTTCTACTTGACGCCTCATTTTCATAGATGAAATGTTACTTTTCTACAATGGTTCTAGAAAATATGTAAACAAAGTAATGTATATTTTAATCCTTATAGTACAACAATATGCATAGATATAAATCTATAGAAATATTTCATTTCTTTTAACATGGAGAAGGATTAGGTGAGAAGAACACTTGATATTTTTCCTTTCCAAAAGCTAGACCTGTAAGAAAATTTCAGGTGCCTAGGATATATATTGAGACCTAATGATTACATGACAAGCGATTGGAAGTTGTTGATTGAAAATTTTGAAATCAAACTAGGAGGTGGTGTAACATATGGCTTTCACTTGGTGGAATCTTAACCCTAGTTGGGATGAATTATTGGCCATTACTCTTTATCATCACACCCTAAATTTTATTACAAAAGGGTTCCTAGAAACTATCAGGAAGAGATGATTTAAATTATTATGGATAGGGAAGAGAAAATCAAATGGAATACTAGTTTTAAAGTGGTAATATTTGGTCAAGCCTGAAGAGGCAAGTGGGTGGGGTTTAAGACATTTATTTTTGGGGGAAGGATTTGGAAGGAAAGAAGCTTATGGAAATTGATGAATAAGGATGGATTATGGAGATAGATGCTTCATCAAAAGTATATAAAACCTTTGTTATTGGAAAAATGGATTAAGGATGAAATTAAATCTATTAAAAAATATTCAATATTTTGGAAGGATTTAGTTTAGTGATTTCCCTTAGTCGGAAATTGGTTGGAATGGAAAATTGGAAAAGGTGATAAAGTAAGGATAGGCTTAGATTTTTGAGTTGGTAGCAGAGAAGGCTATAGGATTTCAAAGGAGTTGATTGTGACTCTATAATATCTAGGTATTTTTAAACTTGTCAAAGATACTAACCCTATTACTATTATTGTTTTGTTTCAAGGGTGGAAATTTAGTGTTGAAGAGTTAAGTTTGTTTGAGGTGGACATTGACCAATTGAGTAGGTTTGCAACTTAGTTGTATAAGAATCACATAAGTCTTAGAGAGGACTTAGATTCCAAAATATTTTCAAAGAATTTATCCTTGGTGATTTATACTCCAAGGCTAGGTTACAAAGCAATGTTTGTTGAGTAAACATAAGATGGGTCACTTTGTGGTGGAAGTATTTATGTAAACTCAAAATTCTTATTCAAGACAAATTCTCTATGTGGCTTGCCTTATGAAATAAGGATTTAACTGGAGAGGTCTTTCAGAAACAAATTAGGCATGCAACTGGTTGTTGTATTCTATGTAATCAGTTCTCAAAAACTATAAATCATTTCTCAATTAGTTGTTCTTATAGAAGAGAAATTTAGTTGGAAATGGAAGCAATTCCAAGGGTGAAGTATGGTTGGCAGGGGATATCACTTAATGAGAGTTTTAAATTATGCATTCAAAAGAAGGAACTAAAGGCCTATAGTGTATAGTGGTCTCCTAAGGTATTTGGATTGCTAGGAACTTAGAGATATTTCAAGGAAGGATTATCCCTCCTTTTCAATGTGCCTCTCAAATTAGGAAAAAATTCCAAAGCTTCATAGTTTCCATCAATCCAATCCAAGATAGGATATTGGTACACCCTCCAATATCAAAGTTAAGGGGTGGGGATTTTTCCATGGATTTAGTCAAGAGGATTAATGTGTGAGGAGTGTTCGTGGCATAATTTATCTTAATGGTGTTGATGGTTGAAGTTTATACTTTTCTTAGGAGAAGGTTATAAAAACTATGTAAAATGTTTGGCTCAAAAGTTGAGTTCTAGAATAGGGGTTAGTGGATATTTAGATATTTGGTGATTTAGGTTTCTTAATAAATTAGATGACAATAAGTTTTCCATTGGAATAATTGAACCTATAGCCTATATTTGAAGAAGTTAAAAGTTTGGAGCATTCATTTTATAATATTTCCTTTCATCATGTATATTGAGAGTTAAAATCATAGGTTGATGTCATGTCTAAGGGGGTGCTATAGTTGGAACCCTTCTTAGGTATAATTTTGTAGTTTAGGAATCTGTCCTTCAATATAGAGAAGCAATGACTAGTCTTTCACCGATAATATTTATTTTTTTCTTAGTTTTTTTTGTTAAAGAAAATAGTTTGTTGTCCTAGTTTATGTAGTTCATGGTTTAACTCTAGTTTTTCTTTGGTTTACTGAAGGACTATTTATTGTGATTGGAAACTAATGATGGTTGGTTGAAAACCTGCACACGTTCCTTTTTATGGGTAATGAAAGACTGGTTATACAAAGGCTGATAATAAGGTTATGAAGATGAGATTCTAATGTAGTTTTTCTAGATGAGAGCTTGCAAGTCTAAGTAAAAAGTGTTTTTGTATAGTAAGACTTTTGGAAAGTATATATATTTGAGTGCTAGAGATAATAACATATGCATTATGTTCATTTTTTATATTTAATAATTTTTTATATTTAATAAAAAATAATGACTTTTTATTATGGTAATGGAATTTTTAATAAAAAAAAAACAAAAATAAAAGTATACATCAGATAATATTTACATAAACAAAAATATTGTAGATACATAACAACACATAAATATGGTTACTTATCTTAACTGTAATCTAAATTGTAATTTTATCTATCCATATTTACTTGAGTTAAGTGGATAATCCAAATTTTAATTTTACCTATCGATATTTTCATAAGATAAGAGTATTGAGTTTTAAGAAGATGTGTGAAACTATAACCAACTTAAATCCATTTTAAATTATCAAAATAATTTTCTTAAAGAAAAATCATTCTCAAAGTATAATTTATCTAGGATTAAGATATATATACTCTTATAAATATTGGTTAAGATAGTTCTACCCTAGTTTTTATTGTGATTAGACATTGTTGGTTATTATATCCATACAAATATTACAAGCACTAAATTCTATAATGATTTTTAATGCAATATTTTAAATGTTATTGATGTACACTATTATGCATAATCTTTCAGTATTTTTATATACACAAAGAGACATTCAAAGTATAGATTGTTAATGCTACACAGGTTTGTATTAAAGTCGAGTATTAGGTTGGCATGTTATCATTTGAAATAGAAATAAGGTTATATATGTGTGATTGTTATGGACCAAGCAGAAATAGAAAGAAATTTATTTTTTTCACTTGCATTTTCTCATCCCTACGGGCCCAAATCTTGAGGTTGGCTTGCTACCCTACTCGCCAAAAATCAAATGACAATTTCCACAGATTATTTTTTGGTTTATTGCATTGAAGTTTAAGTTGGCTTGTTCTTCTGTTAAGTTGGCTTGTTCTTTTGTCTTCTCACTGTAGAGAAACATCCAAACAATTTCTACAACTATAGCCATTGAAACGATGAAGAGATTCCTCCTATAACCACTAGCATTGAAAATAAAGCCTTACTACCAATATGATATATAACATAGAAGGGATTTGATTCCATTAAAGGGAACCATAAATTATATGCAACATCCAAATTAGAGACACAAAAAGTAATAATATATGATATCATTGTTGACACCTTCATCACCCAAATTTGGGTTCCTCTAGCTTGAGCCACTTATAAATCTCAACTACAACATAAAGTCCAAGTTTTACTTTAAAAGGGAAATTAAGGGAGAGTTTAGGCCTAACTCAA
>JZKD02S1880195.1:260395-275184 GCA_000966675.3 Picea glauca | reverse complement strand
TAGCCAAAATAGATTATCTTAGTACAGAGGAATCATACAAGTGAAAACCCAAGTGGATTCTGAAAACCAAGGATTTGAAAGGTACAGGAAAAACCAAAGTATGAGATGACTCTCTTCCCCTAGATGGCATGCTTAAGTGAAAAAAAAATCGTGGCCATTAAATAAAATAAACTATGGACCCAGGAAGTATATATAATACAATATCATGGCCATGGAAGAATACACAATGGATTCAACTCAAAATTGTATCATATATGCCTTAAAATATACAGTGGATCTACATCTCATTATACATTAGGAGAACAATTATCACTATTAAGTAAAACTAGTTCACTAAAAGTACCAATGTAATATATAAATGTGGTACTGTACAATCAAATCAAGTACTATCTACCAAAGAGAAATTCCATCACAACCCAAGGTATTCTACCCAAATCCATCGAATGCACAAATATACACCATGTGAATAAATGACCCGAAGTCAAACATTAGAGAAACCATCTAGTCACCATTCATTGACATATGCCATTGACATATGTGAGGTAACCGTATATTGACCCAAAATATTTTTTGGGCTCAACATGACGTTTCACATTTGATATCTTCCTAAGCTAGTAGGAAGGTTGCTCTGAGCAGCCTATCAAGGTCTAGTTCTAGTAAAAGAAAATGATAAGAGTCATAGTCATTATGGATATTTCCCATTTAAGAGTATTAAGGGGTTAGATTAGATAAAGAACATAGTGACTTATTAAGAACTAGAATATTATTAATCCTTTTAAAGTCACTTAGTCTATGTTCAATTCAATTACAAGGTTTAAGTTTCGTTTTGGTTAAGGAATCACTTATTAATCATGGGGTTAGTAGGGATAAATGGATTTCAGAGTTACAATTTTACCTATAATATTATCATATATTGGACACCTCCATGGCATTTATCAATACCATTGTGCCCAATAGTATCATATTGGCACTGAAGTAGGCTCAATATGGCCTTGTTTGTCTTATTTCAAGATCATAACATTTTTTTCTTAAGGGAGGGTATCCTATCATTATTTCCAAGTTATGAAACCCTTCAATATCATCATTCTATATGTGAAGGATTATTAGCTCATATCTCATGATTTGAGGACCTAGTTTGTGAAATTTTCAATGTTCGCCCCTTTCATTGGTCATTAGGTGGATTCCATATGAACATGATATTTCATAGAAAATAAAATGATTCTTGTTAATTTTATATAAAATATAGTGGTTATTCCCTTTAGGTATTTGGATAAGCTTTCCAATGAGCTATGATTTGGTGGATTCTGAATTCATATAACCAATCTATGAAGTGTGCAAGTTGCATGCCTCCTAAATGGACAAATTTCATAGTTGTGACTTCCTCATTAGTTTTTGTTTTGAAATATGATTCAAAATAAAAATAAATCCTATAGATGATGTAAGGAAGTGTGATAAATTTCCAATGGTATATCATAAAGTAGGTTTTGACCCTCGATTGTTGATAATGAACCTTCATAATTTCAGGACTAGTTTCAAGCACTAGTTTGGTGATAATGGTTTAGAGTTTAGAAAATTGTACTAATAGGATATGTATTAGAAAATTGAATGTTCCATGTTGTATCTAACTTCCAGGCCTTTCTAATGGTACCTCATTTACCTCATTTTGACATTGGATGAACCAGTTAAAGATGTCACAAATATTTGAACTAGTTGTGGGGCCATGGTATAGCTAGCTTGCATGGAACATGTTCAAGTTAGTTAAAACAATACTAGTCATCCTCATATCATATTTTTATGTCCAGTTCATCAAAGTAATATTTCATAGCTTTCCTATGATCCATTTTTTTCTCTGATTAAATGTGATATGATGATGTGGTAACCTTTGCACAAGAGGTAATGAAGTCCCTTGTGTAGATGAATGAAGGTATGAAGCAGACAAAGGGTGATGAAGTCTCAATGGCTTGTAGAAATTTGTCTTGGGTGCCCTCTCTCCCATGAGAGACACCTAGGTAGGAATCCTAGTAGAATGGTCACTGAATTTCCTCTTTACAAATATGTGCGACAAGTTTCCTTTCCTTCAAAATGAATTCAAATGGTCAGTGATATCCATTATTGAAAGAGATAGGAGTCTCAATTAAACCTTGAATCCCAAGCTTGGAATTATCCACTATGAAAATAATTCATGTTGTTAAACAAGTTTTGATTCTATTCGATAGTAAGGATTTTAAGTTCCTTAAAATTCAACCACTATGTTTCAGATGTGAAATGGTTGTGACAAATTATTTGGGTGCCTATACCCACAACCCTAACTTAACTACAATAATATTTTGGCCCCAAGGGGAGATTAAATTGGTTAAATTATTTGGTTTTTTTTAAGACCTAGATGTTAAGAAATAAACTCCCATGCTAAACCTAATAAAAGAGAGGAAGACAAATTTAAACAAGAAAGTGAATGACAAAGCAGTCACACAGTACACAGAGATTTTCCCCTGGAAACCCAAATGGGGAAAACAACATTCCTTGAGTGTCTTTCTCTTTTGTTGACTTATTCATTCAACATAAAGGGATACATGACTAAACTTGGTCTACACCTAAGGAATAATCATCATCATACCTTTTTTCTTGAAAAAGAACAACCTTGTAGACAATACGACTTACATCTACATGACCAACAACCTTTTGCTAAAGATAAGCATGAAGATCAACTACAACATTCAAATTAATATAGTTACAACACACCTTATTTATAGGATTTATAGTAGGTAAAACCCTAAATAATGGCACTCAAAAATGGTTATATATCTAAACAGATCATTGGATACAAATCCTTCGAATCTCAGGATTTTGTTAGAGTCAACGACCAATCGGATTACTAGTCGACCTCCATTCATACTTTAGTCGATTGCCACATGACTTCTTGACGACCTATTATTGGCTGAACTCTCGACTTGCTATCGATCACTTTGACTTTGACTTTCCTGGTCGATCACTTCGACCTTTGAATTTCAATGCAAAGAATATAATAACCCAACATTCTCCCATCTGTTGTATTCTTTGTTGAAACATGAGAACATAAACTTTTGTCCACATAACCAGGGCAACAATTCCCATTTCCTCTCTACACCAAGAGAACTTCACAACACTCACAAACTTGGTCAAAGAGTTTGTTTTGTTTTTCAATCTGTCTACTTTCTCCAGCAACACCTTGTTTCTTTCCACCATGTCTCTCACGAAATGGTATAGTACATCAATATGGTTTGTCTTGGAATGATAAGATGGTTTCATTTCCAAGAATATTGTGCTTTGTTTGTCATAATTTATCTTCGTAGATCTCTTGTCAAACCCGATCCCTAAACACAACCATTGCAATCATACTACTTCTTTGCTTTCATGAGTGGATACCATGTATTCAACTTCTATTGTAGACAAGACTACAACCACCTATCGCTTAATCATCCAGCTAATTGCTCCACTGAATATATTGAACACATTGAACACATATCCATCCATTGGTATACCTTTGTTGATATGTATCTCTATCCCAGTCGGAATCAACAAAGCCATGTAATTCTACTTCACTGTCAACTCCAGGTTTCCCTTGGTAGCATATAGCATAATATTTTGTGCCACACATATACCTGAATACTCTTTTGAAAATTGTTCAGTTCTCTTTTCCAGGTGTCAGCATGTATCTTCTCAACACTCCCATTGCATGGGAAATGTTTGGTTGAGTGGAGACCATTTCATACACTAGACTTCCAACAACACATACATAGGGAACACATGCCATGTCCTCTATTTCTTCTAGTGTATTTACACACTATTTAATAGTTATCCTTGCTCCCATAGGAATTGGAATTTGTACATTTTTTCAATCATGCATGTTGAGATTCTTCAAGATTTTTTCAATATATTTCCTCCAGTTCAACCACAACTTTCTAAATGCTCCATCTCTCTTAATCTCCATTCCCAGAATGAAGTTCGTCGCAACGATATCCTTCATATCGAACTTGGAGGATAGTTGATTCTTCACCTCCTTTATTGTGTGCATTTTGTTTTTGATCAACAAAATGTCATCGACATAAAATTATACATATGTGAAACCCTCATCTTCTTCTTTGGAATATACATAGTGATCAACTTTATTTCTCACAAATCCTAAACTAAGGATGTATGTGTCAAATTTTTGGTGCCACATTCTTGGTGATTGCTCTAGATAATCAAGGGATCTTTTCAATTTTCACACTAGATATTTCTTGCCCTTTATTGCAAATCCTTCAGGCTATTTCATGTAGATTTCTTCTTCTAGGTCCCCATGTAGGAACATTGTCTTCACATCCATTTTATTTATCTTGAGATCAAATGTTGCAGCTAGAGACATTAGTACTCTAATGGAAGTTAATTTTTTAACAAGGGGAAAAATATCACAAAAGTTGACTCCTTCAACCTGGGAATATCCTTTCACTACGAGTCTAGCTTTGAATTTCTCAACCTGACCTCCAGTGTTCATATTTTCTAGAACACCCACTTTCTACCAAAGAGTCTTCTTCCACTATCTAATTTGACCAAATTCCAAGTCTCATTATTTTGCAAGGATTCCATCTCTTCGACCATGGCGTCCTTCTAGAGTCTACCCTCTACCAAGTCAACTTCCTCCCTAACTGACTTAGGCTCCTCATCAGTGACAATTAACACAAAGGTAGAATGAAAATTGGGAAACATTTACCTTTTGAGTGGTTTTCTTACTTTTCATACCTCCTTACGATCAGGATCGGATTGTCCACCTCTTCATATAATTCAGCCGACTCATCTAAATCATCTTCTTTGTTCCTCAATTCAAACCTCACCTTCTTTGGATTTTTCTCTATTTGAACCACTTCAAACTCAAACTTACCTTCGAATTCTATAAATACCACATCTCAACTGTACAATTTTCTCCTTGATATAGGATCTTAGAGCTTATATCCTTTTATTCCTTCTTTGTACCCAATGAAAATACGCTTGGTTACCTTCTTGTCCAAATTTCTCCTCTTTTCATTGGGAACATTCACAAATGCATCACAACCAAATACCTTGACATTTGAAAGAAAAGGCTTCTTTCTAAACCATAATTCATGTGGAGTTGTGTCAACTAATGTCAACAAAGGTGAGATAGTCACCATATATTTTGTAGTATCAAATTCTTCTTCCCGGAATTATTGTGTGAGCCCAACACCACTGAGAATGCTCCTTTCCTTATCCATCAATGTTTTGTTCATTATTTTGGAAAATCCATTTTGGTGTGGGGTATATGGTGTGTTATATTTTCGTTTATGGTCACACTGCTTGCATAAATGCTCAAAATACTTTCCATAGAATTCACCACCATTGTCAGGTCTCAACAGTTTAATCTTCTTATTTGTCTAGTTTTCTACAAGAGATTCAAACTCTTTGAATTTCTTGAAAACCTATGATTTATTCCTCGGGAAATATATCTATGTCTTCCTCAAAAAATCATCTATGAAGGAGACATAATACATATATCCACCAAGTGAAGGGACTATTAAAGGCCCATACACATAACTATGAAGCAATTCTAGAATCCCATTTTCCTTTATCTCTCTAGATGGGAACCTAACCCGATTTGTTTCTCCATATATGCAATGTTCACAAAAAACTACTTCTAAATTACATTGAGGAAAACCTTCGACCATACCTTTTTTTGCATGGATTGAAGTCCTTTTTCTCTAATGTGTCCCATCCTGTAGTGCCATAACATGGTCGGGTCAAATTGGCGAGAACTTGTCAAGTCAGTTTGAATCGACACGGCCCGAGATGAGTCGATTCGAGTCAACTTTAGAAAAAAAATGTTGTTACATCTAGTCAAGTCAACATTCCCTCACATCTTGTATAGGGTTCCAATCCAAACTCCTTTCATTAAGACCATCGCACCCCCGACCATTTTGCACATATCCTTTTGAAATAGATTGTGCACTCCTGCATGACTCATCTTGCTGACATATATTAGGTTTTTTACCAAACCTAGAATATGTAGCACACCTGGAAGGGTTCTACTCCTCCCATCCTACATAATTAGTTAGACTCTTCCCTATCCAAAAATTTTGGTTGTCGAGTTATACCCGATGAACACATATCCTCCTTCATATCTCTCATATTCGGAAAACCATTCTCTGTGAGGTGTCATATGATAGGATTCTCCTGAGTCAATCAACCAAACATCTTGATCCGACTGTGTACTGGTCGATGCAAGATACACATTTCCTCCTTTATCTGGAGTAGTCTTTGTCTTAATTGATTGATTCTCATTGGATCATGTACTGACTTCCATTTCCTTCGACTTGCAATCATTTTTATAATTCCCATATTTATCACATTTCCATCATCTTCTCATCGACTGAACCAAGCATTTAGATCTACCCTTTGACTTAAAATTTCTATCAGAGAATTTTCCTTTATCTATGTCAACTGTTCGACCTCTTACCATTAAAGCATATTTGGTTGATCCTTCCATGTTCTTCCTTCTCATTTCTATTGATAGTAGAGATGCAACCATGTTTTCTAGCACTAGTGTGGTTGAATTACTCCCTATAGCCACAACTATGTTATCCCAGGAGTCTGACAAAGAACATAATAGGCTAATACATTTATCCTCCTTAGTGATTTTGATATCTACAAATGATAACTAACTTATTATAATATTCATTTCATTCAAATGCTTCAATCATCCTAAGAAGATATCATTTCTTTCTAAGGAACAAGTTATTTACCAGGGATTTTGACTGATACAAGATTCCCAACTTGTCCCACATTTTTTTGGTCGAGTCTTCACCTAAGACATTCAATAACACCAAATCTATAAGACACAAAAGAATCATACTCATTTCCCTTATTTTGAGCTTCTCTCATTCTTCCCTTGACATACTAGTCATAATGGTACCCAGATAGAGTGTTACCCATTGTTCTCAATCCACAAAGAGATCTTCAATTTTAAGCTTCCAAAGTTTAAAATTATGTCCATCAAGTTTTTCGATGTCTATCCTCAAACTACTTGTCATTCTTTCAAACACAACTTTAAAAATATTTGACTTACGACTCTTACTAGAACTAGGGTTTAGCTCAGATCCAAGATTATAAAACTAAGCTTTGATACCACATGTTAGGAAATAGACTTCCACACTAAACCTAATATAAGAGAGGAAGACATGTTTAAACTAGAAAGTAAATGATAAAGCAATCACACAGTACATAGATATTTTACCCTAGAAACCCAAACTAGAAAACCAATATTCCTTGAGCGTATTTCTCTCTTGTTGTCGTATTCATTCAGAATAAAGGTTTACATGACTAACCTTAGTCTACACCTAAGACACAACCATGTAGCAAATATGGCTTACATCTACATTACCAACATCTTTCTACTAAAGATAAGCATGAGGATCAACTACAACATCCAACTTAATACAATTATAACATGCCTTATTTATAGGCTTTGCAGTAGGAAAAACCCTAAAGAATGGCGCCCAAAACTAGTTACAGATCCATGTAGATCATTGGCTACAAATCCCGTGAATCTCGGGATTCTAGTACAGTCGACTACCAGTCAGATTACCATTCGACCTCCATTTAGACTTTAGTCGGTTGCCACATGACCTCCTGACGACCTATTGTCATCTAACCTCTCGACTTACTATCAATCACTTTGACTTCGAACTTCATGGTCGATCACTTCGACCTTCAACTTTCACCGCAAAGAATATAACAACCCAACACTAGCTTGAGGTCATGAACCAAGTATCTGATCAAGGTGTGAAGTGAGCGCAGAAGTGTTGTGAACAACTTCAAAAGAAAATGCTTATAAACATAAGTATTTGTAATAAATGACATCTAAAATTGAAATACAAGCTAACTACTAAGATAAATACTCTAGTGAATGAAACTTTTTGTTTATGTTAATAAAATTTCAAATGAGAAATAAGTATAAAACAGTTTAGATTTACAAATAAAATCTCCTACTTCAACATAGCTAAGAACTAGGGCTAAATAAGAATGCGATTTAGCTAACTTGAAAAGAAAAGGCCAAAACCTCACACAAAAATCCAAACCCTAGGACAAGTACTAATACAACAAAAGAGGTTTTTCTTTGTCTATAAAAATGAAGCAAGTCTAAAGATTATATCAATAATCTATGGTTCTATCCTAAGTAAACTAAAACAGAAAACTGCAATGCATGCAATACAAAACCTCAAAAAAAAAGTTGCTAAAAAACCTAGGAGGGTTTTTCTCAACCTACATGAATTCTTAAAGAATGTGTTACATTACAATACAAGTACCCTAAAAGGATGAATGAATCTTATAAGACAATTATGTAAGCCACGATAAAACCAAAAATAAAATAAAAAACTGAAAACAATGCAGAATAATATCCCAAAATCTGTGCTCTCAATGCAAAAATAAAAGATAGTTTTTGCACTGAATGAGTACAAAAAATCATAGTTTTTGCACTAAATGAGTACAAAAAAATCATAGTTTTTGCACTGAATGAGTACAAAAATCGCCCCAAATTTTTCACTAAACAAGTGTAGAAATTATAGAAATTGGGAGTAGTTTCTATTCCTTGAAAAAATTGTATTCCCGATCCTATGTTGGCTAAGCCTTAAAGTGGTCATGACTCGTGATGGGAGGAGACATGTGAAGAGAGACAGGTGCTACATTCTGTAAAGTGTGATGAAAACACATGAAAAACCTCATTACATTAGATTGTTTAATCTCAACCACCAATATCTTCCAACTATTCTTTTAAATTTCTAAACAAAACTAATCAGAAACAGCAGACGGAAAAATTCAAAAACCTATAATATACACATAAGAAAAAGGTTCAAAAAGCTATAATATTTATCAGGATATATTTGAATATTTATCAGGATATATTTGTCTTTTAATATGATCCTTAGGACCTATTTGATTGGTTACATGACTGCACTGATTGTTAAGGGATCCAATAAAAAAGATTTCTAGATAAAATGACTAAAAAAACTGGGCATGATCGTATTGCTTCCATACTTACTCAGAATGGAGCATCTTTGGCAATAGAAAATGCTGAGCCCTAGAGAACTGTTAAAGCGATTGTTCACTAATGGTATAAACCCTAATTCAAAAAGAATATGGTCATCGTACACCACTCCACATGGCAGCTGCAGAGGGATTGCATTTGTTGGCAAGGATATTGCTTGATTTAGGTGGGAGTGTTTTTTCATTGGATAGATGGGGAAACACTCCACTGGATGAAGGAAAAAATGTGGCAGTAAACCTCTCATCCAGATGCTAGAGGAAGCAGCAGCGAAAGCTTCTGGGAGAGTTTCAACTGAATGTTTAAGAGATCCAGATAATCAAGAAGATGCCTCTTCTCTTCAAGATTCAAGAAGAGAGATATATGACCCTAGGAAAGACATAAAGGCCAGAATATGCAAAGTGTTTCCTTTTCACCCATTGACTCCCAGAGAGAAGAGGATAAATAGACTGGTCATGTGGGTTCATGAGACAATTGAAGCCTTGCTTCAAGCTGCAACACATCACTTTGGTTCTGTTGGTACCTGTGTTCTGACAGAAGATACATAAACATGAGGTTTTGCAAGTGGGCATAGACCAGTTACAATAAAGTTTTACAATAAAGTTTGAAGTACAGTTTTCTAGGTTGTTTAACTATTCTAAGTTTTGATTTTTTTGGTTAGTAATATAAATTTATAAGAAATCACGATTTTTTGTTATTTAAATTGCATTTCTGAATACAAAAATAAATTCAACCTGTTAAAATATTTATAGTACACTCAGATTATACAGAATTAACCATTCAAATCAGTAAATCCAACAATTTCTTTAAACAAAATTAAATAAAAATATCACTTAAAAAAACCAAAACACAAAACAGTTAACTTTTAGATTTACCTCACACTAGAAAGTAGGCTAGGAAGAAAATCACACGCAATTCCTTCTGAGAAAAGTAATCCATTCGGACTTGACAAGGAAAAGGTGTGTATATTGATTCTCATCCTCTGATACCATATTTCCTTTATTAAATTTGATCACATCACAGGCACTTTATTTTGTTTCAGTCCCGATATTCAATATCGGACACCCGCTGTCGTTGACAACTGGTGTGGAAAATCAAAAAGTTGTTCGAATCAAATTGGATTGTTACAATGACAGCATTTGTTATATCTCTCATTGTAATGAATTGGAGTTTCTCTTGAGAATCAAATTAAATCACATGTGTTATAGGTATAGGAAACAGGATCCGATGAATGATAACTTTGCGTGGTGTATTTTGTATTTTCTTCTCGCTAAAAGTGACCCATAGAATCTTTCCTTATACTGAAACTTTTAATGAATTACTTATGTAGATGTGTGAGTATTGATTATGTGTATGAGGAATTATAGTGTAAGTAGTACAATTAGTCGATCGTGTCATGAGATTGCTTTTTTTCCCAGTGATGTTTTCATAGGGGAGCTATGTAGGTCGCAGGTTTAATGGAGGGTTATAGTAGGATTGATGGTGGAGCGAGGGGTAGCAGGTTAGGAGTTTTACCAGAGCATGGAGTTGTAGGTTTTGTCGACGGTGTTTAGTTTTTTAGGCTTTCGTTGATGGAAGTCGGTTTCCACTGACGTTTTATAACTGGTGCTTAGAGGTGGCAGGACTACTAGCACATTCTTATAGTTGTCTATCTGGTCCTATTTCCCTTGGGTCAGGTGGGGCCACTTTTGCTAAATGTTAGCTAGACTTTGGCTTCTCCAATGGAGTCTTTCAACTTTTTTTAGTATTTTCCACCACAGTGGTTCTTAATGGCGCTTATCACTCTGAAGTGACTACCCAACTCTCCAACATACTCCTACTTAACACCAAGTGTTACTTCTTTTCACTTTAATCTGCGGGCCAAGACAGTTTACTGACCAAGGTTGTTACCTGTACTCCTAGGTGGTAGGGGAACACTGGACAGTGGAAGTTTCTAATGGAGCATGAGGTCAACGCACTCATGGGTGCAGTTAATGAGGTGTTGTGGAAAAACACGGGTCTTTGCTTAACCACCACATTAGTCGGGCTCCCACGACATTTGAAGGTCGGTACACAGGTCTGTTTTCTGGTGAAAAGGATGATAGTTTTCCCTCTGAACATAGAGTTCAGTTTATCGAGGTGCAGGAGGGTGGGACTTCTTCAGAGGCTAGAACGAACCATACTGGGAAGTTGTCACATGTCCACAAGGGAGGGAATTTCTTGAGTAAGCAAAGTTTTTCAGGACACAGAGAAAAAGCGTGGAAAGAAAAAAAGATGAAGCGAAGGATGGTTATGGGAGTGGACGTTGGGCCTGAGGAGTCCTGGAACTTATCACTATGTGCCTTGGTAGGGAGACTTTCTTATCGATCTCTATGTAAACAACCTATCACTGACTAGATGTAGAGTTCATGGGTAACATTGCTAGGGTATTCTCCAGAACTTCTAACGTTGTCGAGAGGCTGGTTTCACTTCATTTTTAGGAATCCAGAAGACACGCTCTTAATTTTAGAGAAGTTATGGGTTTTTAAGGGCAGTAGTTTGATGTTAAAACGATGGTGAGTACGCTTTGACCCTATTTCAAAGTATTTTATCTTTTTCCACCTTTGGGTACTCCTACCAGGACTACCTCTCCAATTGTGGAATGCAAAGGCATTGGAGGCTATTGGCAATGAACTCGGTCGTTTCATCAAGGTAGATGAACTTTCTCTACAGTCGCTTGATAAAAGAATGGTTAAGGTGCTGGTTGAAATTAATATACATACAGGGAAATTGGAGTCTCTTGAAATAGACTTGAGGGGTCTCATAATGGAGCAGAGATTGGACTACCTGGGTATCCCGTTTCGGTGTACACTCTATTGGAGAATTGGACATTTAAGAAGGGATTGTCAACATTCTATGGGGGATTCAAATTCAGAGGCCACCATGTTCGAGAAGTCAAAGGACCTTTACTCTCTAGGTGTGGACTCACAGGATGTTCTAGACTTCACACCTGCAACATGGAGGATATTCCAGAGCAGCATAAACTCTCCTTTGTTGGTAAGCTTAAAAAACATTGCCCCTCACTTTATTTTTCTTTATCGGCATGGGAACGAGACCATTTGGATAGTACATTTTTTTCGGACTTGGTTACCTCGCTTGTTGTCCTTAACGAAAAAGGTTATGAGACAGAACCACTGGTATCAATACTCTTAGAAGGTAGGGATGAGACATCAAAAGTACTTTTACCTGATCCTGAGCCAGTTACAGTTGAGGAACCCTCATGTTCTCCTCTAGAGGGCACTAGCCTTGCTTCTGGGTTTATAGAACCACATTATGGTGATCTCTCGCTTGATAGGGTGCTTACCACTCTGTTCCCCTTCTTTAGAGAGGCCTCTAGTCCCATACCTCTCTCGACTTACCTAGGGAGAGAAGTTACCCACAGAGCAGAGACTAGTGGTGCTCATGGGGTTACTACTAGTGAAGGGGAGGAAACTAGGAAAGACTATGCATGGTCGAGAGGTCTAGGGTACGAGTTCTCTCCTATCAAAACTAGGAGTGCTCGTAAGAAGGATGGGACAAACTCTACTTTTTCTGCACAACATCTTTCAACCACCACTGATCTTGGGGCACTTAGAGGCATGAAATCCCTTGCAAGGGCCAAATCATGATACTCCTTTCCTTAAATATTAGAGGGGTAGGAGGACCCCTTAAAATTGTCTCCCTTCGTAGACTAATCTCAAAAGCACTTCCAGACATTATATTTCTGTAAGAAACACTGGTAGTCGAGGAAAAGGTTGGACTCTTCATGTATTCTCTACATCCTGAGTGGCTGATTTGTGTTGTTAGTTCTATAGGGAAGTTCGGGGTACTTTTGATGACATGGGATCCAAAAAAAATTGATTTATTCCCCTTCTTAAGTTGTGCCGATATTTTTTTGACAGGTTCACATAAAGCAAATAAAAAAATGATCTCTCTTTTAAATGGGAAAAGGTGGATGGTAGGGGATTGTTAGCTCATAGATATTTGATTGTAGCTAGGGAAATAAAATGTAAGGTAAGTTCAGGGGAGGTATGGGGTGACTCGGGTCTGTTGGACCCACTGGCGGTTTATTTTAAATATATCTTCATAAAAAATCAACTTGTTGACATTCTTCCAGCTGATGTGGTTCTTGTTAGCACTAGAAGTCACCTCCTGATTGCAGCAGAGGTAATCCCAATACCCATCAGTTTGTATGTCACAATGAATAAATTTAAAGGGGGGTCTAATGGACACAGACTTAGAATTATATCACTTTAACTCAAAAAATTGGGCTAGTATGCATAAGCAAATGAGGTCTTGATCTAACTTTGGTCAGTAAGTTGTAATAAGGGTGAGTAGGGGGGAGAACTTGATGAGAATGAAGAGGTCTATTGTGAACATCTGGTCTTCCAGCAACCTAAGGAGTAAAAACTCAGAAGACGAGATCATCTTGGTTCAGATTTTTAGGGAACTGAATGAAATTATCACTGAACTGAAATCAAACATACATCACAATTCAATAACAATAACTCGAATGGATCATCCATGCCCAAGTCATTTAGTGTTGGAGGGAAAAGACAACACAAGAGATTGATTAAAACTAGTTGCGATGTCCCTTTGATCAAATGTAATGTCCCCCACCTCTTAGAGAGGTGATGTGGAGACTCAGTGGCCTGGGCACCCCCACTAGGTCATATTCTTACACTGAAGGGGGAAGTCAAGGAGGCTAAAGTTATATTTTTAAGTTGACTTAAGAAAGGAAAAGGGATTAAGGGTGAAAGATAACTCAACAGAAGAATAGAAGATTAACCCTGGGAGTTAACCTAACTCAACAGATAATTAGAAGGAAAAAAGTATAAGTAAGAGGTTGGGGCACACCTATTAGGCATTATGGTTTTGGATTAGCATTTGCTATTGCTCTTGAGCATTCAGTTTGGGGGTTTTGTTGTACAAACCCTTGTGAGCAACTAAGTGGTGATATATCCACTCACCTTGTTCCACAACTTGGTCTCAGGGATGAAAGACTCCTCCACACCATTCTAGCCTCATCCCATCTCCATCTAGCACTTCAGAAGGTAGCAGGATGTACTGTTCTTGTGTTTCCAACAAGGGCACACCATCATCTAGAGGGAGGTGTGATCCAGCTTATCCAGAGGGCCTAGGGCCATTCTGACAGTTGGGTTTTGTTTGCAGGGGCAGGACCATCAATTTGAGGGATTTTCTGGAGGGTTATCATAATTCTACATTTGTCTACAGATTGGGATGTCTTGGAGCCATAGGGGGCATCCTGTGATTCAGTAAAACTCATATCTAGGGAGATCTTCTTGAGATCTAAGTCTGAAACTTCTCCCACGGGATTCTCATAGCCCGATCTATATTCTTGGAGAGTTTCAGAGAATTTGGAGGCCTCCTTCATCAGGGCTGAACTAGCTAGGGTTTCAGTCATCCAGTGGGGCGCACCATTCAGTGGAGGAATTCAGATCTACAGGGTTTGAGAATGGATTTGGGAATTTGGACATCTGGGTTGTCCTTACAGTTGCCCAATCTATCATTTGGCATATTTCTCGATATGATAGGACACTTTTGGTAGCAGGGCCGAATTATTGAGGGCTTTAGCATTCTAGCAGGGCATGGCACTTTCCATCTTGGAGGTTGAGCATTAGTACGGCTCAGATCTACTTGATTCAATCTTCATTGTATATCCAGCCTTTGGAGGCTTATTTTGTATTGTCGGGAGCATTTTGTA
>JZKD02S1880195.1:243899-260345 GCA_000966675.3 Picea glauca | reverse complement strand
TCATGTGTTGATGAATCTTGTATGCACTTAATAACTCAATAAATACCTGCACATCAATAGATCAGTAGTAGTTAGTGATTCCAAGAAAAGATTTGGCTTGGGATCATTACATCAAACCTACATCACAAAAACATAACTACCCTCGACTGGATCATCCATGCCCGAGTGTTCTAACATAGTTGTTACAAAGAGATGGAAAGAAACTGACTTACATTAAACAAGAAGTCTCAAATACATATACATAACTAGAAGAATCAGAGCTTCATTCAAAATTTACAAAGTGAGAGCGTATCTCAACCATCAACCATAACAAAATATAAAAACTAACTATTTATACTGAAAACAACTCACCACCACCAGGAGTGTGACTTGGCCATTACAATCCAAGCTTTGTGTTTGTGTCTTCTTTTGGCAGTCTACACATGTATCCTTTTGTCATACGTGAACTCAGATCAGTATGGGTTTTGCAGGAAAATTTGCCCACAGGAGTAGCATGGGCTGATGGCTCAGTGCCCTCGGCCTAACCTTCCATTTATGGAGTGAAATGAGGTTTCAACAACCTCCCCCACTTTCATTAACTACTTTGATTGGGATCGGGATTAGGCCTGACACCCCTGGATGTTCCAGACGATCCTCATGATTTCTTCGAGTCAATCCTTGCATCTTGAAGCCACGCAGATCCATTTATGTGATCAATGTGGGCACTTTCAGCCTTTGACGCAACTTCTTTCCATCGCTCCATGCAACCTCGGGTTGTGACCATGGGCCTAACTCTTGGGCACTTCACGATTTCACGTTTCGCGAACCTGCATTGTTCTCTATGCAAAAACCCTTGAGTCACGAAATCGCGACTTCTCATATCAGGTGCCATGCACCCCTTTATATTGAATGACCCAAATAAATATCACCACTTCGGCATTCATAATTTCGGGGCTTGGGAAATGTGTGCGTCCCTCACTTGAGTATTCCTAAAATGACTTTCTCCGCAGTTTGGATCTGGTGCCACGCATCCTGCTAGATCGAACGACTCTTGTTGATTTTGGGTTTCAGGAGTTCGGATCTTTGACGAACAACTTTAACAAGATTTTGAACTCCCAATTCCCACGATTATTATTCATCGTTGATCTCTGATAATGAGATCTACGACCCAGATTAAATCTTTGTCCAACCTTAGATCTCAAGCCTTTCCACCGGTATTAAACTTTGGGCAACTTTCAGATTCCAAATACCCATGAACCACCGGTCTGAACTCCACCTTAGATCCCAGTCGTTGAAAACTAATCTTGCTCGCTAGCTTGATTTGAGTCCATATCAGATTTCTCTAAGTGATGTCCTTTGTGCTTATGGTTGTGGCTTGTGTAAGTAAAACTCGAGCGTCTGGCTGAGGGCTCGGGGAAGCAAAAGGATCATTGATAGAGGTAGAAAGGCAAGTGATTAACCTCAGAGAAAACAAAAATCTTGGGGCCGAGACCTCTCAGGTAGGACTACACAAAACAAAAGGTCACTCAAACGATTGAGGGCAAACATAGAGAAAACTACCAACCGACTAGGGAGAAAATTAAGATTTGGTCAGCGAAAAGGAGAAAGACAAGGTAAAACTACTAACTTAGGTAGAAACCACAAACCCACAAGACTTTGATAAGTTTGTGTGATAATAGTTCCTACATGGTGCAATGGTAGGACTAGCAGTGAAGAAATATCTAAGAGACTTGATAGGGTTTATGTCTCAGAGGACCTCATTTCTACCACTATGAGATATAGGTCTTGGGTAGCTTACCCTTATGTTTCTGATCATGCTCTAGTCCTACTACAATTGGATTTCCATATAAATATTGTTGCACACCCTTTCAAACTAAACCCAACATGGTTGTGAGATGACACATTTGTTGTGATAGTTCAAGAAGTGTGGAATGATCATCTAGTCTTAGAAGAAGTCAGGGCACAAAGGAGATTAGTTGGGAAGCTAAAACAAATTAATCTTTAGGTAAAGACCTAGGAAAAAGAAAATGGTTACAAGATCATTTAGCATTTGAAAAGATCGAGGAGGATCTAGATTTTCATTATAATCAGAAGTCAAAAGGATTGAAAAGCACAGAGCTAGATCTTCGTCTGAAGTCTCTAGAGTCGGAGCGCAATAAAAATCTCTTAGCAGAAGATGAAATGTGGCATCACAAGAGCAGGACAATTTGGATCTAAAGTGGCGACAAGAACACAAAATGTTTTCATTGATTTGAAATTCATAGACGAAATAATAAGAATATTTGGGAGATAAAGGATGAAAATGGTATGCTTCACATAGGTCAGGAGGCTCTGAAGAAAGAAGCAACCATATTTTTCAAGAGTTTCTTTGAGGACACAGGAAAAAACACCATTGAGGATCAGGTAGCTACTGTAAGGTTCTACCCTCGACTAGTCACCGAAGAGGAAGTTATTTCTCTAGAAAAACCTTGCTCTAGAGATGAATTACTTGAGGTTCTTAAAGGCTTTTCAAAGGACAAGAATCCAGGGCTCGACGGGTGGACGATTGAATTTTTCATACACTTTTTTTATTTGGTTGGGGAGGATTTGCTGGAAGCAGTTGAAGAATCAAGGAAACATGGTGGGGTTATCATATCTCTCAATTCGACTTTCATAGCAATAATTATGAAAGTCAACAATCTCACCTCCTTTGGATATTTTTGACCGATCGCACTGTGCAATTTGTGTTACAAATTTATTGCAGAAATCATAGTGATAAGTATCAGACCCATCCTCTCATGATTGTTATCTGTGGAACAATTGGGCTTCCTAAAAGGAAGACAGATTCTAGATGCAATTGACACAACTTAGTAGTGTTTACACAGTATAAAGGTAAAAAAGTTACAAGCTATGATTTTGAAGCTAGATTCTAAAAATGCATATGACTGCATAGACTAGGATTTCTTACGTTTAATACTTTTACAATATGGTTTTGGACTTCCCACTACTAACTGGATTATGAGTTGTGTGAACTCTACAACTTATGCTATTATGATAAATGGGGATTCGACAATTTTTTTTCAAAGTGGTAGAGGACTAAGACATGGCTTTCCACTTTCGCCCCTCTTGTTCATTCTAGTGATGGAAGGACTCAACCTTTCTCTAAAAGAAGGCCAGGCTTAAGGGAAGCTGATCAGGATCAAGGTATCCAGATTAATAAAGATTCTCCACCTTCTCTTCATGGATGATGTCCTCATAATGAAAAATGCATCGATTGAAGAGTGGAAGGAGATTGAAAAAATACTTTGTGTTTTTTGTGGTGCGTTGGGTCTGATGATAAATCTTCAAAAATCTACTTTCCACCATTTTGGGGTTCAATAGGAGATTTTAGAATCCATCAAGGGAATTTATCATTACAACTTCATTGAAATTTTTGAAGGGTTCAGATACTTGGTATTTTTCTTAAAACCTGATAACTATAAGGCAGAGGACTGGCACTAGCTCATCACAAAATTTGAAAAAAGGATAAATCATTGGTGCAATTGATGGCTTTCCATGGGTGGACGTTAAGTTCTCATAAAAGTTGTGCTAGAGAGACAACGTGTCTATTGGATGGATTTGGAAAATATTCTGGCTTCAGTACTCAACCGGATTAGACAACTGGTCTTCTCCTTCTTGTGGTCAGGCAGTAAGTTAAAATAGAATTATCACTTATGCATTTGGGAGACTATTGTAATACCCAAAAAATGTGGAGGCTGGGGATTGAGGAACATACACTTGTTCTACAGGGCATTGTCGACAAACACTTTATGGAGAGTCTTGATGAATAATGTAATTTGGCACCGTGTCATTAAGGATAAATACCTCCCTTATGGATTGGTGACGACTTGGCTAAGATTGGAAACTATAATTTCAACACAGGCTTCCCAGACCTGGAGAAATATTCTCAAATCTCTTCATCTTGTGTTACTCTAGTTATGTTGGAGTCCTAGCTCTGGAAACTCTATTTTACTTGGTAACATGATCCTAGGCATGGTAAAAGATTATATTTTTACATAAGAACTGGTGGCTTCACTTAATCAAAGAAATATCCATTACCTGTATCAGGCAAGAAAATTTTTACGACCGGGAACAACCTTCTCTACCTGGTTAGAAAGTGATGAGTTGGGCCTATATGGAAAACAAACAATACAATGGAACAGTTTCAGAAGATCCCTGATTAGATCTGGTGTACAACTTACCGACAAACCTGATGAGTTAAAGTGGATTGGAAGAGACAACTCGAGAATTCTCACAGTAAAAAATGTCTACTATGATATAGCTACAAAATTATGGAAAAATACAATTGGAGGATGGAGGAAGAAACTGTGGCTATGGGACTATCCAATAAATATAAAAATATTTGTGTGGATCTTTCTGGAAAATAAAATACTCACATGGAAAAATATCCAACGCAAAGGTTGGACTGGTCCTAGTTATTTCCATCTATGCAACAACAACCAGGAGATTGTAAGCATGTGTTGGTAAACTACCCATTTACTATTGAAGTTTGAGTTAGAATTAAAAAATCTCTAAATCTCTCATCAGGATGGAAAGGATTATTTGTGTATGAATGCATTGAAAATTGGAATAACCTGAATTTATTGTATCCCACATTGTCCGCCTTTGTTAGTTGGTATGTCTGGTTAGAACAAAATAAGGCCATCTTTGAATCTGGGAACCCCTCTATCTAGAAGTTGGTTTGCCAAACTCTAGGCGTTGTTGGCATCTCCACAAAAAAGGTAAAAGCTCAACATTACAGAACCAAAAATCCTATACCAAAAGAAAATCTAACAAATGGATGGTTCGATGGGGCTTCTCAACAAAATGGCCTAAAAAGTGGTGATGGTGGGGTGTTAAATATCAATGAACATACAACATACAAATGGACTTTAAACTGTGGTCAAGGTACTAATACCAGGGGAAAACTCATGGGGGTATGGCCTACATTAACACTAGCATCTCGGCTAAATATCACTGATATAGAAGTTTTTGGAGACTCTATAATATTCATAGATTGGATAAACATGGAAGGAGATTTACAGGTAGTCACACTGGACTGCTGGAAGGAAAGGATTATAGATCTCATCAAGCTCTTTAGTTCTATCACCTTTTCCCATATCTACAGAGACGATAATAAAGAGGCAGATCGGTTATCAAAATAGACCCTACAAAAGAAACCAAGGAATATAGAATATAACTTATGGGAATATGGAAATGAGGGCCCTCCATTATTCCTAAATCTATATTAGTTGGCCCCAACAGAAGCCACCTACGCATTTTGTATGGCTAATGCTTTTTTTCCGGTCATAGACTGAGTATCTTATGTCTTTTAGTTTATACTCTCTTTGGGGTGACCATGTGGATGATGATTGTAAATATGGGGTATATATGAACACTTTGTTAGTAGCTTTGGAGCTGGTTTTATTTTTCCTTATCCATATGATCATGTTTTTTTGATGTAACGATTGTCATGAGAAAAATTATATAATATAACTATAACGAGAAATTTTCTGTGGAAAAAAAATTGATTATGTTTATGAAAGTGGTGCTTATCTGTGATTTATTTAAGAGTGAATCATTTATGTTTGTTAGTATTTCACGTATATATAAGAGTGTTTCTTGTTTGTTACTTATGTGAATGTGTAGGTTAGGTGTATGGAGCGAGGCATAAGTTAGGTGTGGCACTTATCTATGAGTGCATTGCTTGTGTATATAAATGTATTACTTGTTTGCATCACTTACATGTATGCATGTGTGTGCCACTTATATATGTGACCCTGTCACATATCTAATTGAGTACATCTCTTATATGTGTCACTTATGTATATGATTTAGATACATGACTTAGCTCTTTGAATTATGTGTATGGGTTAGACATGATTAAACTTTGGACATGAAATTTTTTCATCTTTAAGGTTTCATGATGATGCCTTTTCTACAATGATACATAGCTATGAGTTAACACATTTTTAAGCTTTCATTTGAATAAATTAGACATTGTTTTGTTTTTCACAATATAGAAATGTTGAAAAATTGCCAAGTTTTTTTAAATCTTTAAAATACTTCAATTTATGCTCTTTTCCTCTAAGTCCCAATAAATATGAGTTCATCTGATCCAGGTGGATATCTATGGCCAACCACCTATTCCAATTGGCTCACATACATATTTTATCTTTTGCAATTTCAGTTTTCATTTTGGCAGTTTGTTTTTAGCTTTTTGGGTCTTGAACTTTCAGAGTCATTTTGAGGCCCTAAACAACGTTTTTTGGGCCCTTCATAGTCACACTATAGACAAAGTTAGAGTGTGATGGCATAATGTGTAGTCCTCAGATAGACCTTTCTAATGGGCTATCATGTGCCTAAAATAGAGATCGTATGCAAAATTTACGACCCTCGGAAGTTGTTGTACCAACTTACCCCAACATGACCCACATAACTTTTGGCGTTTCATCTCCTAGGGTCAGGTTTTTGGATGTCTAGGGTGTTGGCATTCATGTTTGATGTAAAAATGTGTTTGGGGCCTCATTGTAATAATATTCTTGTGAATGAGCGCAGTCGTCACATCTCTTCTCAGAGATAAGCCACCACCATTCTAGCAAGCTTGTTTCAGTCTGCATTTTACAGTTTCAACATATTTATTTATTGAATAGAAGCCAAGTTTTACTGTATCTCTATTATTTCTCATTGCATCTCTGTGTTAATAATATAAATTTGTATTCATTTCATTCTTCTCATAAAATATGGATCAATGGTATCAGAGTGTTCTACTCCTTGTTGTTCTTAGTGCATGTCCCTGATGAGGTCAGGGTACAAAGAGTTGGGTCTCAAGATTGTTTTTCTTGATGAAAAGAGATCTCACACGCCAAAGCGACCTTCCATGGAGGAAGAAAATAAATGCGACGGGATAGGATATCATTTCAAATTTTTTCTCGAAGAATCCCTCGTGCAACAAAGGAATGAGATAATGAATAGTTTTTTAAAATCCTTTGACGACTACCAACAAGAGACGCATCTTCCTTGAGTGGAGGAATTCCCCCCTTCAAGGTACACATCAACTTTGATATTGTTGGTTTTTCTTCATATGAGATATGATGGATATATCATTACAATGGTAAGTGTTCCATATATAGGGAACATATGTTGACCATCCATGAAAGGATGTGTCCCTTGAATAATCAATAACTATTTATTATTATCATTTACATGTTATATATGATATTTAATATTTAATAATTATATTATTAATTATTATTCTAAGAGAATGTCTTCCTGATGTTGTCCAAACATCAACACTCCCTCTCAACAAGGGAGGCATTCTACATCATGCCAAGTTTATCTTTGAAGTATACAAACTTCAACCTAGACTCAGTCTTGGGAGATGTATCTCTCCCACCTGAACTGAGGAGAAGCTCCTTCAATGGCTCTCCCTTTGAGCCAATTAACTCTCTCTAAGATCAGCCTCACTCTAGGTTCGCATGTAATAGAATATAGCATCTTGAGTCTTTATTATTCCTTGTCAAATCACCATGACTAGGACAAATACCACACCGAGATATTTTACCACAAGTACACACCTGTGAGTGAATGTCATCCTGATGCTAACTGACACGTGGAAAGAAATTCAAGCACATCGAGTCCATATTATTCATTGTCATGATCAAGGAAGGACTATGTATGGGCCCATTTACCACGAGTGCGCCTTTATGATAAATGTGTCTTATCTCCCTTGGTTTGTAGCCAAATCTAGGAGAAGGTCCACCCAATGCTAAAAACATCAACACTCCCTCTTAGCTAGGGAGGTATCTTTCCATAGTAGTACTCAACTACTATCCATATACACACAGTCTCCGCTAGTGGTACATAAACACCATAATATCTAAAGGTTTGTCACACATGGCACTCCCATGTGGAATTCTAGAGGCTACTCCCTCTAGAAACACTTAGGGTCAACTCCCCATAGTGTGTGATGTCAAGTTCAACTCCCTTGACATGTCCTCATGTGCTCTCCACAAGGGATTTTGGGATATAAGCTCAAACACACTTATCCCTTCTCTCATAAGTTTCCTCACAAATCAACTCAACTCAATTCATAGAGGAGTATGATATTGAGAATGTATGTCACACATGGCACTCCCATGTGGACTTCTACAGTATACTCCCTCTAGAAATAGTAGGGCCAACTCCCCATAGTGTGTGACGTCAAGGTCAACTCCCTTGACATGTCCTCATGTTCTCTCCACATGGGACATGTCCTCATGTTCTCTCCACATGGGGCGTGTTCTCATGTGGTCTCCACAAGGGACGTTAGGCTATAAGCCCAAACTCACTTATCCCTTCTCGGATAAGTGTCCCACTTATCCCTTCTTGGGTAAGTGTCATAAAAAATCAACTAAACTCAGTCACATAGGAGTACGATCTGGAGAATGTCTCAGGAATATGAAAGCATCAACACTCCCTCTCAACGAAGGAGGCATTCTCTGCGATGACAAGTTTGTCATAGAAGTACTTGAACTTTGTCCTCATTTGGTAAGAACATCAACAACCTGCTCATCTGTAGGAAGGTATTGTACCAGTACTTCCTTCCTCTACACCATGTCTCAGATGTAATTGATCCAGGTGGATATCGGTGGCCAACCACCTTTTTCGACTGGCTCAGAATAGTTTTCTGGCAATTTTGGCAATTTACTATTTTTAGCAGGTTTTAACTTCTGGGGCCATTTTGAGGGCCTAAATGAAGGTTTTTTGAGATCGAGGTTATCAATTATATATGAAGGAACAATTGAGCCCCCAAAATGAATCTCCTTGATGATACCTTTCCAAAGATATATCATACGCCTAAAAAAGAGATCGTATGCAAAAGTTACGACCCCAGAAAGTTGATGTACTAACTTACCCAAACGGGGCCCACGTGACTTTTGACGCTTCATCTCCTAAAGTTAAGTTTTTGGATGTCTAGGGTTTTTTGAATTCCTGTTTATTGTAAAAATGCCTTCAGCCTCATTATAATCATCTTCTGGCGAATGCGAGTAGCCATCACATCTCTTCTCAGAGATAAGCTTCCACCATTCTAGCGAGTTTTTCACTTTGTATTTTTACAGTCTCTATACATTTCTTTCATTAATAGAAATCGTGTATTATTATATCTCTGTGTTTATGGGTGCATCTCTAATATATTTTTGTTATATTATTGGATATACATGATATCTCTATGCATTTCTTTATTATATCTCCACTCTCATTTCATGCCAAAAATAATTCGGATCAGTGGTATCAAAGTAAGCTCCTCTTGATCGTTTTTTTCAGTGCATGTCCTTGACGAGGTCCGACTATAGCAAGTCGGGTCTCGAGCTTGTCTCTCTTGAAGAAAATTGCTATTGCACACCTAATAAACCCTCAATGGCAGAAGAAAAGAAAAATGATGGAGCAGACAATCCTATCAATTTGTTGCTTGAGAAAGCTCTCACGTGATAGAGGGACGAAATGATGGAGAATTTTGCCCACATCCTTAAACGCCTGCCAATAGAATCAGGCGCATCTTCATCAAGTGGCCACTTTGGAGGCACCTTGCCTTTCAAGGTACAAGTTAATTTTGATATTCCTGTATTTGAAGGACTGATAGATGCAGAAGCCCTAGAAAAATGGTTAACTCTGCTAGAAGGTTATTTCTCTATTCAGAATTTTTCCGACAAAGAAAAGATCACCTTCGCACTCCTTAAATCTCTCCCTCATGTCAAACATTGGTGGGAAACTTACTGGGAGCAAAGTTCCACAGAGGAGTCTAGAATATATGGGGCCGATCCCACTTGGGATTTTTTGTGTGGATGCGATAAAGGAACAGTATTACCCTATTGGAAACTATGAGGACCAGTACATGAGATGGACCACACTGCAACAAGAGAGGGGCCAAGCAATTCTAGAGTTCACCAATACTTTCCATACCTTGCGCACCAAGCTAGGTATCAAAGACTCTGAGCGACATTTGGTTCTGAAATGCTATGGGGATCTACACAAATACATCCAGACTGAAATGGATTTTCTAGACATATCATCACTCAGTGCTGCTTATCGATATGTTGTTAAAATTGGGCAGAAATTTAAGCACCGGAACAAACAGGAATTCGGGTCTCCAAATTGGAAACAACCAAAGTATGACAAACATGGCCCTAACAAACAATCTCCTGAAAACCAATCCAAGACACGGGAAAAGAAGGGTCACTGGAAGACAAAGAAGGACACTGGAAAATGGTGTGATTTCCACAAAATCCCCTATCACAACACCTATGAATGTTGCTCAAAACAGTCATTGGTGGCTGAGATCAAAGACAAGGAGCCAAACCCTGATTCAGAATATGATTTTGAAAATACTTGTAAAGGACAGATCATTGACGCAAACCCCACTACTATTGTCGTGACCGCAACAATTCAACTAGAAGAACCAACAAATCCTAAAAATGGGGAGCACCTTTTTCATTCATAGATGTGGGTGAAGGGGACCCCGATGCATTTTATTGTTGATAGCAGAGGTCGTCAAATAGTTGGGATTGTCGACATCACCACACCTGCAGCCATACAACATCGGGTGGCTTCGACAAGGAAGAGAACTCCATGTCAGCCAATATTGTCGATTGTCATATAGCATCCAACCCTTCAAGGATGAGGTATTATGTGATGTTTCCCCACTGGATGTCTGTGATGTTCTCTTGGGCCAACCATATATGTGGAGACACCATGTTGTTTATGAGTCTCGACCCCGTAGTGCCATTGTTACTTTGGGGGGTCATCTCTATAGAATACCAGAGGTAGTTCCAACTATTGTTCCACCTAAAAAGTGTCGCAAGGTAGTATCTCATACTGCAAAATTCATCTTCTTCACAATCTGTTCAAAAGGGGAACGGAAGGACACTGTAACCACTACAACCTCACCCCCAGTACCTTCTATCCAATAGAAGAAGGTCGAAAAGGTTGCAACAAAGCGCAAAGATTCCTTCTTCACACCTTCCTCTCATGTATCTCGACTTGTTGAATAGACTCAACTTCAACAGGTTCATGATAGACTTCCACAAACTAAGCAGGGCGACGTCTCTAGCAATACAAGCAACTCACCAAGATGCAGATCCAGCAAATGCTTTTCCCTCTCCCCTGGGAACTCAATGCAATGGATACCATTGCTTCATAAGGAGGGAGTATTGATCCAGGTGGATATCTATGGCCATCCACCTTTTTCGACTGGCTTAGAACAGTTTTCTAGCAATTTTGGCAATTTACTATTTTTAGTAGGTTTTAACTTTCGGAGCCATTTTGAGGGCCTAAATGAAGGTTTTTCAAGATTTAGGTTCTAAATTGTATTAAAAGGAATAATTGAGCCCCCAAATGAATCTCCTCGATGATACCTTTCCAATGATCTATCATACACCTAAAACGGAGATCGTATGCAAAAGTTATGACCCCGAGAAGTTGATGTACTAACTTACCCAAACGGGGCCCACATGACTTTTGGAGCTTCATCTCCTAGGGTTAGTTTTTTGGATGTATAGGGATTTTTTCATTTCTGTTTATTGTAAAAATGCCTTCAGAGCCTCATTGTAATCATCTTATGGGGAATTCAAGTAGCCGTCACATCTCTTCTCAGAGATAAGATGCCACCATTCTAGCGAGTCTTTCACTCTGTATTTTTATAGTCTTTGTACACTTCTTTCATTAATAAAAATCATGTATTACTGTATCTCTATGTTTATGGTTGCATCTCTGATATATTTCTATTATATTATTGGATATACGCGATATCTCTGTGCATTTCTTTATTATATCTCCACTCTCATTTCGTGCCGAAAATAATCTGGATCAGTAATGGTACTTGATCTCAATGTGGTTCAATTTGTCATGAAACACTGGATTATCTTATATCTTCACACAACTTTGGTTACCATAATGAATAATGGTGGAATCCATCACATGTTCAGATAAATTTGCAAGGACATTGCGAAGCCACACTACTTCAAGAACTGGCATACTTAATGCAATGAACTATGCTTATGTTGTTCTCAAAGACACAGAAGTTTGTTTCCCGGTACACCAGGAAACCATGGAAGATCCCAAAGTGAAGAAATAGTCAAAGGTGCTCTTTCTTTCCACTTCACTCCCTGCCCAATTAGAGTCAATATATTCCTACCATATCATATCAATATTGGAAGTATATCTCAGACCATGTCCAACTGTGATTTGAAGGTATCTCAACACATGTTTCGCAGTGATCCAGTGTGTCTATCTCAGCTGACTTATAAACTGGCTAAGTGCACTCACTGCATATAAAACATTTGGTCTGGTGTTAACTAGATACATCAATGATCCAATCCGTTGTTTGTACAGAGTTAGATCAATTTTGTCAGAATCAAAATAATAATTGCTTAGTTTCTTCAGATTCGTCACCATTGGTGTAGCCACGGGATTCAAGTTCAACATCCCAAACTTCTTCAATATCTCAACTATGTACTTCCCCTGACTGAGAAATATCTCATCAGTTCTCTGCCACACCCCTAGTCCCAAGATGTAGTGCATGATACCAAGGTCCTTCATCTCAAAATTAGAGGACAACGCATACTTGCATTCTACAATAAGGCTCTTTGTACTGTTGAAGAATAAATCATCAATGTAGAGGACCAAAATCAAGGACTCACCATTAACAGTCTTGTAGTATAGGCTGGGATCAACGATGGCGCCAAGAATGTTAGCATTGAGAGTCACCCTAATATTGCAGGAGGATAAGCCCAATACCCATCAAAATGTTTGTGGAGGTAGGTTTATGAGTGGAGGTCAAATGGACAAAGCTCAGCATGAGAATGTTTTAACACTGAAAGATAGACTAGAAATGCATAAGAAAATGAGGTTCTCATTAAATTTAGTCAGTGGTTTTGGATAAAAGTGAGTAGAAGGAAGACTTAGTGAGGAAAGTGAACAATTCTTCCATGAGTATCTGACTTTCAAGCAGCTTGGTGTAGAAAAACTCAGGCATAAGAGCACTCTTGAACTTAAGTTTAAGATACTAAAATATTTCACAACAACATTATAATCAAACCTTCATTACAATACAACTGCAACATCTTCTCTGAATCATCCATGCACGAGAATTTTAGCATAAGAGGAAACATGACAGCAAAAGAAAATACTAAAATAGATCATAGCATCATTATAATCAAACCTCCATTACAATACAAATACAACACCTCGTCTGGATCATCCATGCATGAGTGTTTCAGCACAATAGGAAACAAGATAGTGAAAGAAACTAACTTCTATTAATGAGAAAGTCTCAGGTCTCATACATAACGAGAGAACAACTCTACTATCAAACTATTAAAAATAGGGAGCTCTGCTCAACCATCGACCATAACGTCTTCATCAAATGATGTATTTATACCCAAAACAACGGACAACCACTAGGAGAGTCGTTTGTCCATCTTGTCTAAGGGTCTTCATCTGTGCGTCCTTCTGTCAGACTATGTTTGTATCCTTCTGTCATATGCAAGCTCAGATCAACATGGGCTTGTAGGAAAAACTCTCCATCGTGGTACCTCAGGCTGATAGATATGTCTTCATGGCCATACCCTCCATGCCTTCTATTTATGGAGTGAGTCGAGGTTTCAACTACCGATCCTTGTTCATTAATTGATTTCTCCTTAGGATCGGGATGAGGCTTGATGAATAGGGGGAGGCCACATGATGCTATTGGATTCGGTCTTGAATGATCACATGATTTTATGGCCATCAAAAATGGTTTGGACCCACACCACTTTTGGGCCCGAAACTCACCACCTTCCACCACGTAACTTTCCCGCAATACCATGGTTTAGATTTTGGTCCACTCAAGGATTTTAATGCCCAAGCACATTGCATCGTTGAAATGAAGCATGGTTGTTGATCTAGACGGCCCTAGGATCTCCATCGTTGAAACATGAACTTTCCCTCTGGTTGTATTTCATCCCAAATGGACTGCCTTTGACTATTGCGCTTCATGCTCATGGTTGTCACTTATATCAACAAAGGACTTGGACGACTTGTTGTGAGCTCAAGAAAACCATATGACTAATAATTTGAATCAAAATCATGATAAGTGTTTATCCTTCAAGTGAAACAAAAAAACATTGGTCTGAGACTAAGTCAAGCGAGACACCAAGGGAAACCAGGTTCTTAAACAAAAGGGAAATCGACTTCACTAGTCAGAAGGGAAAAAATTCTATGATTGGCATACAAAAAAGAGAGAGATGAGGAAATGGTGAAGACTTAGGTATTAACAACAATTACAGGTGACCCTTGACAACTTCATGTGATAAAATTGGCTCCACAAGGGATGGCATGCTCCCTGTGAGCTGCCAAGAACACGCAGTTTCAATGCCTTAGATTTTGGGTCATGGGGTCACTTATTCAAACATAAATCAAAGAGAAAGTGGTATCTACAATGGATGGAAAGCCAATCATGGCTTAAGAAAAATATTTTTTTAGAAAGTGCCCATTGATAGGGCGACCAAAAACTTCAGAATCCTCCAAGTCCCGCAATCTATAAGTTTTATTTGAAAATACCTCAGAAATATTGAAAGGACCAATCCATAAGGCTTCAAATTTACCATGTTTCCTTTGTCATGCTTGGGTGCATCCCACTTGAGCAGTAGATCTCCCAACTGAAAATATTCCTTGTGCACCCTCTTGTCAAAGGCTCATTTTATCTTCTGTTGATGGTCTTGAGATTTATCAAGTAGTTTCTCCCTAGTCTGTTATACTTCTATCGACTGTTGTATCCTCCTAACCATATCATCTAGTTCTCCTTGGTAGTCCTGGAGGAATTTTTCCATAGGCAGGGAAAGCTGAGTAGGAAAAATTTCCTCAACCCCATACACAATATGAAAAGGGGAAACACCAAGTGACCTCTTTGTTGTAACTCTGTCAGCCCATAAGGAAAAATTTATCTTTAAGTCCCATGCTTTCTTATTGTCTTTTAACAATTTCTTGATGATTTTTATGAGGCTCTTGTTAGAGGACTCTCCCAAACCATTTCCTTGGGGGTAGTAAGGAGTAAAATGGACTAATGAAATACCATATTGTTCACATAACTTGATCAATGGTTCATATTTGAAGGAGGAAGCATTGTCAACAACAATCTTTCTTGGACAACCAAATCTATACATGATATCCTCAAGAAAGCTAACGATTACCTTTTGGGAGGAACTCCTTGTAGGAATGGCTTCTATCCACTTAGTGAAATAATCAGTGGTAGTCAAAATCCACCTGTGATGACCACTTGAGGATGGGTGGATTTCCCCAATGAAGTCAAGACCCCACTATTGAAAAGGTCCAAAAACCACCACAGGTTTCAAAGGCAAATATTTGAGTTGTTGCTTTATAGAAAACCTTTGGTATTTGACACAAGCTCTAATCTTTGCACAAACATCAGTAAAAAGGCTAGGCTAGAAATACCCACCTTTGAGGATCTTATAAGTTGTGGTTCTCCAAAAATGATGGGCCCCACATAAGTTGTCATGAAAATCAGTTAAGGCCCTTTGGACCTCCTGTGGATCCATACATCTCAAAATAAATCCTAGAGGATCTTTCCAATAAAAAACCTTGTTGATGAGACAATATTTGATTGCTTTGAGTTTCAAATCTCTCACCTTGTTCTTTTCCAAGCCATCAGGAGGCTGCAACTTCTGTAGAAAATATATGATATCTCTATACAAAGTGCAATCTACCAAATTGGGGATGACATGAGAACTTTAATCAACAAAATCAACTTCTCGATTTCTAAGTTTATGTTCATGAAATTAACCCCCAAATCTTTTCAATCTGATTCAGCCATCAACCTCGCTAAACCCTGGCCTTTCACTAGTTTAGTTGGCTTTATTTCAAGGTCAAATTCCAAAATTTTAGCAATCCATTTGCTTCTCTTCCCATCTATGTCAGGATGGATCAATATCTCTTTCACTGAGGCTGAAGGGACATATGCAACAATATTTGAATGCAAAACATATATACTGAAAGCCTTCATGGATTTGACCAAAGCATAAGCCTGCTTTTCCATGATATCATATCTCATTTCTGCATCCCTCAATGCTCTGCTAAAAAAGGAAATAGGCTGCTCTAATCCCTCTGCATTTTTCTATAGAAAAACAATAGCCAATGTGTCAAATGAGGCAAAGGGAAATATCATAAAATCCTTGGAATAGTCAGGGATGATGATTAGGGGTGCTTCAGTCAAGGACTTTTTATCTGATCAAAATATTCTCAAGCCTCAGTAGTCCATTTCACCCCATTTCCATTTTTGAGCACGAATGTAATGTACTTTTTTAATGTTTATTCCATTATTATAGTTCTTTGCATTTCAATAGATAACAACAACATAAGAACAAGATCACTGAGAAATACACATTCACAAGAGACACAACATTTATCCTGGGAAAC
>JZKD02S1880195.1:226952-243849 GCA_000966675.3 Picea glauca | reverse complement strand
CAGCAAAACTTCCTTAATATAGATAGCCAATACAATGCCAAGAGATATCTATGCTAAAACAGAAAGTCCTCTCCAAGATATGCGCCACTCTCTCTCTCCTTTGCCAGTAACAGATCATAACTTGTCTCTTAAACTGAGCAAGTGAGTTGTAATCAAATGAGGCACTAGCCTCCTTTATTTATAGAAGTTCTAGCACATGTGAAGTGTCTTTTCACTCGCAGGGACAACTTCTCAATCTGGGTGGGTAAACCCACCTTTATTATATTTCTGGGTCTCTTAATTAACTGTTGGGGCCAACTTCTTATTCTACCTATTATAATTGTCTTTTGACCAATCTGCAAAAAGGGATTTGGTCCTATTACAATATCTGACATGATCAATCCACAATGGGGATTGATCCTATGAATAAAATATCAATAATAATAAGAATACTCTTTGCAGCTACATTATTTCAACACTCCCCCTTAACAATAAGGGTATTCTTCAGCAACATCATGCGAGAGAGAGAGGACAACATCATCAACAGCATCAGGTGGGAGGACAACATCATCAATATCATCTTGGCTGGCGTATCTATAAATCATCGGAAGTTTTCTTCATCAGCAGCATCGTCATTCTCGAAACAATGCCATCATCATCTGCATCAATATGTATCAGTATAAAAAAATGATACCTCATCAAAGCACTAGGATGGCCAATCATAGTACTAGACTGGCTCTATGTCACAGTTGTTACGCTGGTAGCTCAGTGCAAGTCACATCTTTCTTTACGTCTAACAACTAGGTCAGAAGAAAGATATACAGCATCTTGCGCTACATCTAACAACTGGGTCAGAAGCAAGGAACACATCATCTTGCTTTACGTCTAACAACTAGGTCAGAAGCAAGGAACACATCATCTTGCTTTATGTCTAACAACTATGTTAGAAGCAAGGAATCATCTTTCTTTACGTCTAACAGTGAGGTCAGAAGCAAGGAACACACACATCATCTTGCTTTACGTCTAACAGCGAGGTCAGAAGCAAGGAATCATCTTGCTTTACGTCTAACAACAAAGCAAGGAATCATATATACTCCCACTTTCAGGGAGGGTCCTTTTGGACTATAGCAAGCTTATCTCGAAAGTGTTCAAAATTTTCACAAGATAGAGGTTTGGTCAACACATCAACAACCTGTTCATTTGTGCCAACATACAGGAGCTTCAAGGCTCCTCTCTGCTCCATGTCACAGATGTAATGATAGCGAATCTCTATGTGCTTCGACCTGTCATGGAATACAAGATTCTTTGTCATCTTTATGCAGCTCTGGTTGTCACATAGGATCATGGTTGCTTCCATCTCTAGGTCAAATAGATCGATCAACAACTTACGAAGCCATATAGATTTGCAGCTAGCAGAACATGCGGTAATGTACTCTGCTTCCGTTGTGCTGAGAGAAATACTGGATTGCTTCCTACTTTGCCACGAAATCATGGTTGATCCCAAATTGAAACAAAATCCATAAGTTCTCTTTCTATCAGCAACGCTTCCTGCCCAATCTGAATTAGTGTATCCACTCAATGTGAAATTATGATCTCCATCATAACTGCGACCATAATCTATTATACCTTTGAGGTACATCATCACATGTTTTGCAGCCACTAAGTGAACACGTCTGGGTTCTACCAAAAACTGACTCAAGGTGTTCATGGAAAAACAAATGTCTAGTCTGGTGTTCGTCAGGTACATCAATGATCCAATAATCTGTCTATACAGTGTGGCATCAATCAATTCTGACGACATATCGACCAACAACTTCAACTTCGCTTCCAAGGGTCTATTCATGGGCTTGCATTCCAGCATGTCGAATCTCTTTAAGATTTCTACCGTGTACTTCCCTTGGTTAAGGAATATCCTCTCAAGACTTTGCCATACCTCAAGACCTAAGAAATAATGCATTAGGCTAAGGTCTTTCATTTCAAATTCCAAGGCAAGTCTCTTTTTAAATTCAGTGGTGAGATTTTCTTCTCCAGTTAAGAATAAGTCATCCACATATAGTATTAAGATTACTGGCTCATTATCCATAATTTTGAAGTAGAGATTTGAGTCTGCTTTACTCTTGGTAAAGCCTAAGCTCGTCAAGAAACTGTCTATACGGCCATACCAAGCTTTAGGATCTTGCTTCAATCCGTATAAGGATTTCTTCAATATGAAGACATGAGACTTCCTGTCTTCTACCTCAAATCCTTGAGGTTGTTCTATATACACTTCCTCTTCGATGACACCATTTAGGAAAGATGTCTTCACGTCCATCTGGTGCAACTTCCACTTCATCTTAGCTGCAAGAGCTATGATGGTCTTGATTGAAGTGTATCTGGCTACAGGAGCGAATGTCTCTTCATAGTCAATGCCTTCCTTCTGGGAAAATCCATGAGTGACAAATCTTGCTTTATACTTCTCAATACTTCCATCAGCAACATGTTTTAATTTGAAGAGCCATCTGTAGGATACCCCATCTTTATTCTTCAATCTGGGAACTATTTTCCATACTTCGTTCTTCATTATGGATTGGTATTCCTCTATCATGGCATCTGCCCATTCTTTTCTCTGAATGGCTTCTTCAGAGCAGGTAGGCTCCTCTTCTAGAAGATCACACATCAAAGCCATATAACTGGAGAGTGGCTTTTGTCTTTTCACCTATCTCGTAGTTCCTTCTCTCCATCTTAAATAAGCTCTCTAGCCTAGGCTGGCTTTGTTTTATGGAGGATCGTCATCTAAGGAGGTTATTATACTTCTACTATATCATGTTCTTCTAGAAGTTCCTCATCAGTGGAAGTTACGACTTCCCTCACTGGTTCTGCAGCTCTAGGAACCTCCCTCATTGAAGTATTGGGGATTACAAGTTCCTCTTCATATACCTCTTCAAGCTGGCATAATTTAGATTTCTTGAGCGCTGCATCTTCATCAAAGGTCACATCCCTACTGATCTCAATGTGATGTTGACCTGGTATATAGATTCTAAAGGCCTTGGAGACCTCACAATGTCCCACAAATATTCCCTTCTTTCCTGAAGGGTCCAGCTTGTTTCTCTTTTCTTTAGGTATATGAATAAACATTGGACAGCCAAATATTTTGAGATGTCTTACCTCTAGCTTCTTTCCGGTGAAAATCTCTTCCGGTGCCTTGAGCCCAAGTGCGCTATGGGATAATCGGTTCTGCACATAAAAAACTACCATCGCAGCTTCTTCCCATAAGCACATAGGAAGATCTTGATCTTCACTACTTCCAGCATGGTTATGTTCTTCCGTTTAGCTACACCATTTTGTTGGGGATTATAGGGAGTAGTGAGTTCCCTCTTAATTCCAACATCTTTGCAGAAGTTCACAAACTCTTTTGAGGCATATTCTCCTCCATTATCTGACTTGAGTATCTTAATCCCTCTTTCAGAAAGGTTCTTTATCAAGGATTTTGATGCAGGAGCATCGCAAGGGCGTGCAAGCATAGCCAACAGCGAGACAGATCAGAGATAAGAGACAGTTGGAAAAGCACCAAGCACATTTTTTGAAAATGTTTTGAAATATTAATGAAGTCATTAAGTGGAGGCATGCTTGTATTATTGTAAAAGGACCTTGAGCGATCCACTCTCGTCCATAGTAGATAGGAGCCTTTATGTGTAATGAATGTAGGTAGATAGAATTTAATTCTAGATTAGATAGTTTTAGAGCACAAGAGGGAAACGGGATATAGACACCATCATTGTATAGTTGTAACAATGATTGTCAAGATAGAGCAGAGAAGAGAAGAAGTGGAGAGTTGTGTAGAATAATTCCATGTACAAAAGTTCTGGATAAATATAAAAAACCCTTGATTCAGACTCATGGTTCTCATATATTCTCTGTGTATGCATTGTTGAATGTTATGCTCATGAATGTTTTACTCCTTCTGTCATGCATTTTCTGTTTATGCCATGTGTGTATGATTTCTTGTTAAATGTTTGAAATCTAGGAGGAAGAGTAAGGAATGAGTTTCAATTGTTTCTCTGCCTGAGTGAGTAAAATTCCTGCAATGAGTGTAGTGAAGTTTGTCCGCAAGGAGTGCATTGACAGAAGTTAGAGTTCATCTCTAAAACCTTAGGAGGGATAACAATTGTTCTCATTCTCGCAGAAGTGCAAGTTGAGCACAGGAGTCGTGCAAGGTGTGCGTAGGCCGAGTAAAGTCTCAGAGTTTGCGAACCTGAGAAAATGTTGAAGGACTACTGCTGCAGGGAGTGCGCAGAGTCAACGGACTTCAATTCTTTGAAGTAATTGAAGGATTCACCATAAGGGGTGCGTGCGGGAGTCTTCTTTAAGACTCGGAGTTGGAGAAATCTTAGGAGGGATAGGGTATTCGCAGTTGTCGAAGAAAAGCACAGAAGGTTGGTTCCTTGAGGTGTTGAAAGGAGGCGTAGCAAGTTTGCGTTGAAGGAGGGTAAGTTCCACAGAGAAATACTTGGTTAAATTCGCAGGAATTGTCCAAGAAGAAACGGACGGTCAGAATTCTTTGAGAAGAATTTGTGAAGTCACAAGAGATGTCAAATATTGTAGAGAAGCAAGTACATTATGACGAGCTTTTCTGAAGCGTAAGCTCAGAAGAAATTAGGGCCATAGGATCCAAGTCATCCAGGGCCATTGGATCGCTCACGAAATCTCATTTCAGGGTTTCACGTGTTGAAGGGTCGAAATTTTTGCATCAAGGTTCACAAAGTTGCGAAAGGTGAGTAGCAAAGCGGTGAGTGGATCAGAGCCATCCATCCGGGGAGGACAGGTGGCAGAGATCTAGAAATCTTGTGAACTCAGAGATTTGCAAGGTGAGAGCCCAAAGGTTGGGTACTCTAGGTTGCGAAAGGCGAAGTCCTGAAAGGGCGAGAAGTTTTGTTGTGGGACCATGTGGATGACGTGTCAAAATTCGACAGTTCGATGCTTAGGCACATTGGAGGTTTGGATCTCTGCAGTTGAAGAGTTGAGAGATTAGAAGGAGAAGTCATGAGCTGCGATAGAGAGTATTGAGGAGTTTGGGATCTCGACACTTTGGGTGTCATGATACAAAGGAGACAACACATCGAGGAGTGAAGTGGCGAAGTGTGAAATGGAGCATAAGGAACACGTGGTAGAATCACAAGGTGGGCCCGTGGAATAGATAGGCGTACATGCATTGTTCATTGAAGGGAGTCAACACCTTGTCGACTTTTCGTTTCTCGGGGGTTCATAAGATAAGGGGACAAAAGTCCAACCTTTCAACTTGCAAAGTGGCGAAAGGAAAGAGGCACTAGTGGGAAGCCTAGCCGGTGGTCACGCGCGAAGGGCGCTAACAACAGGGAGCCACGTGTTGTTCATTGAAGGGAGTCAACACCCCGTTGACTTTTCATGTCTCGGGGGTTCGTAAGATAAGGGGACGGAAGTCCAACCTTTCGACTTGCGAAGTGGCGAAAGGTGAGAAGCGCTAGTGGGAAGCCTAGTCGGTGGTCACGCGGAGAAGGGGGAGCTTGCACCTAGTGTCATTTGCACCAGGTAAGCTTCCGAAAGGACCTGTGGATCAAAAGAAAGAATATTCAAGCAGGGAATTGAAAGAGTCGATCCAGCTCAAAGGGAAATGAAGAACGATCATGTAAGCGGATCCTCGACCTGAGGGTCGATTGGGTCTACATCATCTGGTATCAGAGCCTGATTCTTGTTTGTATATTTTAGGCAGGAAAAGCGAGAATGAATTTCAGTCATGTCGTCGAGGAGAAGAGACAGGAAAACACCTGATCCACCATAGGAAAGGGAAATTCCAGAAGGAAGGGGCAGGCGAGTGAAGAATCCAGAAGTGGAAAGAGATCCGCATGACATTCGTGCCAGACTCATGGATGTGGAAATAAAACAAAGGCACACAACTGATATTGGAGATGTCAGTGAGTTCAAAAGAGAAGATGACGTTGGACATGAAGAAGAAGAAATTGCAGCAGAAGATGAAACAAATGAACGCTTGATTAGATCTGTTGCAAGAATGAGTGCAAGATCCAAAATGGACATTCCAGTTTATGAAGGAAACTTGGATGTTGAAGATCTTCTAGACTGGATTAGAGATCTGGACACATATTTTAACTATGAAGATGTCGAAGAAGATAAGAAGGTCAAACATGTTGTCAAGAGACTTAAAGGACATGCAACATTGTGGTGGGATGAACTGCAAGCTGACAGACGCTACCAAGGTAAGCAGAAAATAAAGAGTTGGGATAGGATGATTGCAAAGATGAAAGTGAAATTCATTCCCAAAGATTACCAAATTACTCTGTTTCGAAGGATGCAGAACTTGAGAGAGAAGCTGATGAAAGTGAAGGAGTACACTGAAGAGTTCTACAGGCTGAACATCAGAGCAGGTCATCGTGAAAGTAATGATGAAAAGGTTACTAGGTATATGAATGGCCTGAGATACGAAATTCAAGATGAGATGAGCATGATGACCATCTGAACAATGTAAGATTCTTATCAAATGGCTCTAAAGGCGAAAGAGAAGCTGAGCCGAAAACAAGGTCAAAGAGGCCGAGGTAGAAGTCAATCCAGGGGCAAATCATTCATCCGAGATAGAAATCAGAAGCCTAAGGAAGAATGGAAGGAACCTCAGATTGAGAGAGGTGGAAGCTCACAGAAAGGGAAATATGTTGGACAGAGAAGGAAGTATGTTGATCAAAGAGGAGAGTATGTTGATAACAACATTTTTCCTTGTACTAGAGGTAGAGGAAGAGGAAGAGGTGGAGTGATAAAATGCTTCACATGCAGAAAGGTCAGACACAAGTCTTATGAATGTCTAGACAAGAAGAAAGAGGAAGGAGAGACTCACATTGCCAAAGCACAAAGGCAAAATGTTGAGGTAGAGGATGTTGAAGGCGGAATATCGTTGATGATGCGAAAAGCTCTTTTGACACTAGAGAAGGAGGTGGAGAGTTCAGTCCAAAGAAATATACTTTTTCAGACTGCGTGCAAAACCAAAGACTGGAAATGTAAATTTATTGTAGACAGTGGTAGCACAGATAATCTTTTTTCAACAGAGATGGTAGAAAAACTGGAGCTGGAGACGATTGATCATCCAAGCCCATACAGAGTTTCATGGTTGCAAAAAGGACATCAGGTAAATGTCACTAAGAAATGTTTAGTTGAGTTTAAAATAGGAGGGTATAAAGATGAAATACTCTATGATGTTATTCCTATGGATGTTTGTCATCTATTGCTGGGTAGACCGTGGCAATATGACAAGAATGTGATTCATGACAGGAGAATGAATACATACACCCTAGAAAAAAATGGGAGAACTCACATGCTGTTGTCGATCAAAGATAAAGAAATAAAACCGGAGGTGAGAAACACTATACTTCTCATGAGTGGGAAGGAACTTCTTATAGAGGTTAAGAAAAAGGAGGAACCACAATTCATTGTGGTCAGGAATCCAAAGATTGTTTTAACCAGCACAAGGGTAGATGATTTACCGGAAGAGGTTCAGGAACTGCTGAAAGAGTTAACTGACATAGTAGTGGATGAACTACCTCATTCATTGCCACCGATTAGAAGTATAAGTCATCAAATTGATCTCATACCTGAAGCTAGTTTTCCAAACAAAGCAGCGTAAAAATTGACACCCCAGGAGAATGAAGAGGTCAAAAAACAAGTCCAGGATTTGTTGGACAAAGGTTTGGTCAGAGAAAGCTTGAGTCTGTGTGTTGTTTCGATAGTACTCAGTGCAAAGAAAGACGGAGGTTGGAGGATGTGTACTGACTCGAGAGAAATCAACAATATAACCATTAGGTACAGATTTCCATTGACAAGGATAGATGATTTGATGGATTGTTTGAGTGGAGCCAAAAAAATTTCGAAGATTGATTTGAAAAGTGGTTATCACCAAATCCGCATGAGGGAAGGTGATGAATGGAAGATAGCATTCAAAACCAATGAAGGGTTGTATGAATGGCTTGTTATGTCGTTTGGTTTAACAAATGTGCCGAGTACTTTCATGAGATTGATGAACGAAGTCCTGAAGGATTTCATCGGAAAATTTGTCATTGTGTATATTGATGACATACTGATTTTCAGTAAAACAAAGGCAGAGCATATGAAACATTTGGCTACAATGATGAAGAGGTTACAGCAAGAGAATTTGTTGATAAACATGAAGAAATCCCCATTCATGAAGACAGAGCTCATTTATTTGGGTTTTGTTATTTCTGCAGATAAGTTGAGAGTGGATCCAGATAAGGTGGAGGTAATCAAGAATTGGCTATCACCAAAGAATATCTTTGAAGTTCGAAGTTTTCACGGATTGGCTAGTTTCTACCGAAAATTCATTAGGAATTTCAGTGGAATTAGTGCACCGATGATGGACACAGTGAAGAAGAGACACAAATATTTTCACTGGACGGAAGAGGCTGAGAAAATCTTCAATTTGCTAAAAAGGAAAATTACGGAACAACCAATTCTAGTGTTTCCTGATTTCCAAAAGACATTTCAAGTAAAATGTGATGCAAGTGGATTTGCAATAGGGGAAGTCTTGAGTCAAGAAGACAGGCCGATAGCATATTTCAGCGAGAAGCTGAATGAAGCCAAGATAAAATACTCCACGTATGATAAGGAATTCTATGCTATTATTCAGACATTGAAAAAATGGAGACATTACTTAATTCCTAAGGAGTTTTTCTTGTATAGTGATAATCATGCATTGCAATTTGTGACTCAACAGGATAAGTTGAATCAAAGACATGTTAAATGGGTTGAATATATGCAAAATTTCACTTTTGTGATTAAACATATTTCTGGAACTGCTAACAAAGTTGTTGATGCTTTGAGCAAGAAATGTTTGCTATTGCAGGAGTTCAGAGTCAAAACATTGGGTTTTAATGATCTCAGGGACATGTACAGAGATGATCCAGATTTTAAAGAGGCGTATGAAGCAGCTAAGAATCCAATCCTCAGGGATAGAAGCCAATGGGAAAAATACATGATCCATGAAGGATTATTGTTTAAAGGTAATCAACTTTGTATTCCAAAATGCTCCATGAGGGAGAATTTGCTGAAGGAGAAACATAGTGGAGGATTGGCCGGGCATTTCAGCCATGAAAAGTTGTTCACAAAGTTGAATGAGTCACATTTTTGGCTAGGAATGCGAGCAGATGTCAAAATATTCATGGACAGATGTAGAATTTGTCAACATTCAAAAGGAAAGAGGTAGAATGTAGGTTTTTATCAACCATTACCCATACCTGAGAGGCCGTGGGATGCAGTCAGCATGGACTTCATATTGGGGTTGCTAAGAACACAAAGAGGGTTTGAATCAATCTTTGTGGTGGTGGATAGATTTTCCAAAATGGCACATTTCATTCCATGTCAGAAAACCAGTGACACAACTCACATTGCGAACCTATTTTTCAAAGAAGTCATTTGACTTCACAACTTACCAAGGAGCATAGTTTCGGATCGAGACACTAAGTTCGTAGGACACTTTTGGAGAACCTTATGGAAGAAGCTGGGAACAAACTTTTCATTTAGTTCAGCTTATCATCCTCAGACGGATGGACAGACAGAAGTCGTGAACAGGAGTTTGGGAGACTTGCTGAGGATCTTGGTGACATAACACCACAGTCAATGGGACAACATATTACCATAGGAGGACTTTGCTTATAACAACTCACTTAATAGGAGCACAGGACAGAGTCCATTTCAAATTTTTTATGGCATGTAGCCGAGAGGAATTTCTGAGCTGAGGGATTCAGAACAGATTGTGACTAGGAGCGCTAGTGCAGAAGATTTCATAGAGGTGATGAAGGAACTTCACAACCAGGTGAAGGAACGATTGCAGAGTTCGAACCAAGAATATAAACAGAGAGCAGATCAACACAGGAGACAACTTTAGTTAGAAGTTGGTGATTTGATCCTTGCACATTTGAGAAATGAAAGGTTCCCGAGTGGAACATATAATAAACTGAAGATGAAGAAAATCGGACCATATAAGGTCTTGAAGAAATTTGGGGCAAATGCATATGAGATTGAATTACCCGATGGGATCGAAATTTCTCCGATATTCAATGTCTCAGAATTTTACCCTTATAAAGCTGAGGAAGAAGAAGCAGGTAGCGAACAGCAAGAGATTCAGTGGATAAAACAAATGCCAGTTGCAGAAAAGCAGCAGATGGAGCGCATACTGAACAAAAGAGTTGGTAAGAGGACCAGGCGAAAGAAATTCTTTGAATACTGGGTCAAGTGGAAGGGCCATCTAGTTGAAGATGCCAACTGGGAGAACAAAGTAGAAATCCAGAAGCATGGACATACCATGCGCAAGCTCATGGACAGGATCCCATGAAAATTTTCAACCGAGGGAGTATAATGCAAGAGCATCGCAAGGGCGTGCAAGCATAGTCAGCAGCGAGACAGTGCGGAGATAAGAGACAACTGGAAAAGCATCGAGCACATTTTTTGAAAATGTTTTGAAATATTAATGAATTCATTAAGTGGAGACATACTTGTATTATTGTAAAAGGACCTTGAGCGATCCACTCTCGTCCATAGTAGATAGGAGCCTTTATGTGTAATGAATGTAGGTAGATAGAATTTAATTCTAGATTAGACATTTTTAGAGTGCAAGAGGGAAACGAGATATAGACACCCTCATTGTATAGTTGTAACAATGATTGTCAAGATAGAGAAGAAAAGAGAATAAGCAGAGACCTGTGTAGAAGAATTCCATGTACAGAAGTTATGAATTAATATAAAAAAGCCTTGATTCAGACTCATGGTTCTCATATATTCTCTGTGTATGCATTGTTGAATGTTATGCTCATGAATGTTTTACTCCTTCTGTCATGCATTTTCTGTTTATGCCATGTGTGTATGATATCTTGTTAAATGTTTGAAATCTGGGAGGAAGAGTAAGGAATGAGTTTCAATTGTTTCTCTTCCTGAGTGAGTAAAATTCCTGCAAGGAGTGCAGTGAAGTTTGTCCACAAGGAGTGCGTTGACAAAATTCAGAGTTCATCTCTAAAACCTTAGGAGGGATAAAAATTGTTCTCATTCTCATAGAAGTGCAAGTTGAGTATAGGAGCCATGCAAGGTGTGCGCAGTCTGAGTAAAGTCTAAGAGTTTGTGAACCTGATAAATTGTTGAAGGACTACTGCTGCAGGGAGTGCACAGAGTTGAAGGACTTCAATTCTTTGAAGTAATTGAAGGATTCACCATAAGGAGTCTGTGTGGGAGTCTTCTTTAAGACTCGGAGTTGGAGAAAGCTTAGGAGGGATAGGGTCTTTGTAGTTGTCAAAGAAAAGAACAGAAGGTTGGTGCCTTGAGGCGTTTAAAGGAGGCGTAGCAAGTTTGCATTGTAGGTGGGTAAGTTCCGCGGAGAAATACTTGGTTAAATTCACAGGAATTGTCCAAGAAGAAACAGACGATCAGAATTCTTTGAGAAGAATTCGCAAAGTCGCAAGAGCCGTCAGATCTTGCAAAGAAGCAGGTACGTTACAGAGAGCTTTCCTCAAGCATAAGCTCAGAAGAAATTAGGGCCATATGATCCAAGTCAGCCAGGGTCGTTGGATCGCTCATGAAATCTCATTCCTGGGTTTCGTGAGTTGAAGGGTCGAAAGTTTTGCATCAAGGTTCACGAAGTCGCGAAAGGCGAGTAGCGAAGCAGTGAGTGGATCAAAGCCATCCATTCGGGGAGGAAAGGTGGAAGAGATCTAGAGATCTCGTGAACTTGGAGGTTCACGAGGTGAGAGACCAAAGGTTGGGTACTCTAGGTTCCGAAAGGTGAAGTCTCGAAAGGGTGAGAAGTTCCATTGTGGGACCGCGTGGACAACATGTCAAAATTCGACAGTTCGACACTTAGGTACATCGGAGGTTCGGGTCTCGGAAATTGAAGAGTTGAGAGATTAGAAGGAGAATTCGCGAGGTCACGAGCTGCAATAGAGAGTATTGAGGAGTTTGGGATCTCGTCACTTCGAGAGTCATGATACAAAGGAGACAACACTTCTGGGAGTGAAGTCACGAGGTTGCGAGCTGCGATAGAGAGTATTGAGGAGTTTGGGATCTCGGCACTTCGAGAGTCATGATACAAAGGAGACAACACTTCGAGGAGTGAAGTGGTAAAGTGTGAAGTGGAGCGTAAGGAACACGTAGCAGAATCGCAAGGTTGGCCCATGGAATAGATAGGCGGACACGCGTTATTCATTGAAGGGAGTCAACACCCTGTTGACTTTTCATGTCTCGAGGGTTCGTAAGATAAGGGGATGGAAGTCCAACCTTTCGAATTGCGAAGTGGTGAAAGGAGAGAAGCGCTAATGGGAAGCCTAGCCGGTGGTCACGCGTAGAGGGCACTAACAGCAGGGAGCCATGCGTTGTTCATTGAAGGGAGTCAACACCCCGTTGACTTTTCATGTCTCGGGGGTTCGTAAGATAAGGGGATGAAATTCCAACCTTTCGACTTGCGAAGTGGCGAAAGGCGAGAATCGCTAGTGGGAAGCCTAGCTGGTGGTCACGCAAAGAAGGGGGAGTTTTCACCTAGTGTCGTTCACACTAGGGAAGCTTCCGAAAGGACCTGTGTATCAAAAGAAAGAAGATTCAAGCATGGAATTGAAAGAGCTGATCCAACTCAAAGGGAAACAAAGAACGATCATGTAAGCAGATCCTCGACCTGAGGGCTGAGTGGGTCTGCACCATCTTTGAATTCCTTGAACTCTTCAAATATATTCAGGTCTTACGAGAGTAATCATCAATGGATGATACATAGTATACATACCCACTAATGGAGGATGATGGCATTGGGCCACACACATCTGAATGGATGAGTTCTATGACTCCTTCTATCTTGTTGTCCCTCTTTGGAAACGGATTCTTGATGTTCTTCCCTTGTGCACATCCATTGCATATGCCTTCATGATCACCTTTGAGTTCTGGTAAACCTATGACCTCTTTGCTTTGCTAATATTCTATGCCAAGATTCTTCAATGGCATGGGTCATGGAAGCTTCTGAGTAACCCTTTAGCTTATGCAAGATACCTTCTTCTCTTCCAATGATGATTTCTTAATCTATGAACTCTTCTTTATCACGTTTCCTTTTGCAACCTTCACCATAGCTTCCTTAGGGTTATTACATGTGACCTAGAGAAAAGTCAACAAAACAACAAGCAAGAGTAATATCCCTCTGATAATATAAAGAAATAGCATGAACAATCATCCGAGTAGCTCCTTTAGAGATATCACTTATAATTTATCTGAAGCAAAGATTAAAGGTAAGGAATACAATATGAAATGAGGTCAAGACTCTCATAGTGTTGTGACCAAGAATTCTTCCATGGCAACCTGGAACTAACACACAAGGTTTCTCCTAGAGGAGGTGTTAGTTTTATCAGACAAAACGTATACCTCTATATGATCACATGCTATCAAGTATAATACTTTATGATGACTTCTATCTCAACTATAGTCATCATCTTGTCATGTGTACCTTTGAATCTTATTAATCTTGATTAGTCAAACCTGGAGCCTTGTCCTCAAGAATGAGTGCTTTCTTTTCTTCCAGGTCTCCTTCACTCAAGTGACGAGTGCTTTCTTCAACCTGTCTTATGTACTAAGACAATACACTATCTTGACAAAATTTTAGGTTAGAGGATAAGCTATATGATCAACTTTTAATCCTTCTAATAATTTGATCATAGCTTCAACATGCAACACTAATAATGCCAGGACAAATAAATGCATATCAGAATAATCACACCTAGGTTGCATCATTCCTCTGAATGTGTTGGATCTTGAGATCCTTATGGATCTATGGCAAGAGATCCCTTCTCCTACAAATACTCTTTGGGGTTTAACCATTAAACATATGTGAGTACATATCTCTGATGACATTTGTAGGTAGTGGCTCCATCTGGTAGCAGCGGTAATCATTACCAACTCTTAGAAAACTTCAAGGGTGATTGCAACTGGTCTTACGGCTGCAACTGCAACTGATGCTGCAACTGCAACTGGTTCTGAAACTGCAACTGCCACTGCAGCTTAGGGTTTTATGAGAAAACCCTAATTTTTCAAACTGCAAATTTTGAAATTCTGATCCAGGGAATAGATGCATTGGGCTGAGGCAATTATGCCGGTGTAGTCAGAATTTTGAAAATCCAACTTTTACCCCTTCAAACATGATCTGTGGATTTCTGGACTAGTGCTTCTAGTTTTCTGGTACTCTGGTACTTTTGGTACTTTGGTTTTCTAGTTTTCTGGTACTTTGTGAAACTAGGGTTTCATTTTCTGGGAGATCTAGCCACTGAAAAGGTGCTATGAAGGTGCCAAAATGATCCTTGGGGGAGGGCGCAAATTTCTAGGTGGTTTTGGAGCTGAAAAGATTCACTTTTGAAAAACCCTAATTTGCAGGTACGACAACAGTGACGTTTTTCTCTTGCGAAATATGCTTCCTTCAGGTTGGCTCTGATACCATGTTAATGTTTATGCCATTATTATAGTTCTTTTCATTTCAATAGATAACAACAACATAAGAACAAGATCACTGAGAAATACACATTCACAAGAGACATAACATTTATCCTGAGAAACCCTCTAAGGGAAGAAAAACCAGCAAAACTTCCTTAATATAGATAGCCAATACAATGCCAAGATATCTCTATGCTAAAACAGAAAGTCCTCTCCAAGATATGCGCCACTCTCTCTCTCTCCTTTGTCGATAACAAATCAGAACTTGTCTCTTAAACTGAGCAAGTGAGTTGTAATCAAATGAGGCGCTAGCCTCCTTTATTTATAGAAGTTTTGGCACGTGTGAAGTTTCTTTTCACTGGCAGGGACAACTTCTCAATCTGGGTGGGTAAACCCACCTTTATTATATTTTTGGGTCTCTTAATTAACTGCTGGGGCCGACTTCTTATTCTTCCTATTACAATTGTCTTTTGACCAATCTGCAAAAGGGGATTTGGTCCTATTACAATATTCAACATGATCAATCCACAATGGGTATTGATCCTATGAATAAAATATCAATAATAATAAGAATACTCTTTGCAGTTACATTATTTCAACATACTTCACTAATTCAAAAAAGTTAGAGATGAACCTTCTTATAAAAATGATTTTACCCAAGAAAGACCGAACCCATTTCTTATATCTAGGAAAAGATAAGGTCTGGATGGCCTCTACTCTGCTTGGATCAATTCTTACCCCTTATGCTCACGCAATGTGCCCCAATAATTTACCTTCCTTCATAGCAAACAAAGATTTCTTAGGAATGAGAGAGAGACCAAACCTTCTGCACTTCAGGAAGACCTTATTCAAATGATGACAATGATCTTTGTCATATTTTGAGAACATTGTAATGTCATCCAGATAGATGACTACAAATTTGTCTTTCTCCCCAATAAAAGAAATGTCCATTGCTCGTTGAAAGGTTGCTCCTACATTCATTAATCCAAAAGGCATTTTAGCATACAATGTGCCCCAAGGAGTAGTGAAGGTTTTCTTCTATCTATCTTCAGGAAGGATAGAGATCTGATTGTAACCAGAGAAGCCATCAATCATAGACATCCTAGATGAACTAGTCACTCTCTACAAAATGTGCTCCATCTTTGGCAAGGGGTAGTTATGTTTTTTGGAGCTCCTGTTCAAATTCCTGAAATCAACACATAACTTGATTTCCCCATTTTTCTTCCTCACAGGCACCAAGTTAGCCACCCATTCTGAATATCTCAAAGGAATGATGATTTGGGCATCCAACAACTTTTTCACTTCTTTTTCCATAATAGGCAACAACATGGTATTTATTTGTCTGAGTTTCTGCCTAAAAGGCTTGGTCTCCTCTTTCAAAGGGATCTTATGTTCAATGATGTTGGTGTCATATGTTCTTAAGTATTCATATTTGCGGGAAAAAACATCATAAAAATCTTTTAAAAGATTGACATACTCAACCCTTTGTTCCTTTGACAAATTGCTAGACAATTTAACATACTTTGGGTCTTCCTTTAATCCTAAATTGCATTCAGTCACATCATCATTTTCAGTTGGACCTTTAATATTTACAACCACATCATTTCTGTCAAACAATCTCTCCAAGGGGACAAGTCCTTTTGGAATATGGTTATTGGGTAACTGAACAATATGATGGTCAACAATTTTATTCAGAAAAATATCAACATGAAGGCTTTGTTCAATATCCTGATCTTGATCAATATGTAAAGCAAAAAATTCACCCACAATCTCAAGAAATATTTTTATCTCAAGATCATCCTCAAAAACCTTCCAATGTTTGACATTCTCAGGAATAGAGGGTTTATACTTTACTTCCACATCATACTTGAGTTTGGGGGGAAAAGGAACCCTGAAATTACTTGTTGAGATAGCCAAGGAATCTGCCATAGCATTCTCCTCTCTTGGAAAAAAATGATATATTAAAATCCAAAAAGAAACTATCAACAAGATCCCAGACTTCATTTATGTAGGTCCTCAACTTGGGGTGTTTAGATTGATATAGATTTTTGACTTGATGAAAAATTAACTCGGCATCTCCAAACACTGCTAGCTCTTCAATCTTCAAGTCTTTAGCATCCCTCAAACCCAAAACAAGAGCCTCATATTTTGCCACATTGTTTGTTGTTTCAAATTCAAGATTGTAAGATAGAGATATGGTCTCTTGGGTAGGGGAAATAAAGACTACCCTAGCATGAGCACTCTCCCTAGAAGAGGCTCCATCAAAAAACCTCTTCCAAACAGAGATATTTGGAGGAGGATCTTCACAAGAGGTAATAGGTTGTTTTTTTATTTCAATAAGTGTTTGAGGAGCATCAATGAGTTGTAACATATTGGTTCCTAGATCAGTATAAACTGCAAAAATAGGGTGGTTGGTAGGATTCGCTTCATCACTGATAATGTAAGCAAG
>JZKD02S1880195.1:161034-204982 GCA_000966675.3 Picea glauca | reverse complement strand
GGAGACTAGGAGGTATAATTACAACTAATGGCCTAAAGTCGACATAAATAAAATAACATTACTAATATAATATGCCCCAATTAAGGGGAAATGAGCCAATATTAGGGCTTAACATACATGCATGGGCCAGATAGTAACAAAGAAAACATAATTATATTGAAGGAGTATCACTTTTACATAAGTGATGATCGGTGCCATGACTTATCCTACGTACAACATTGATTTTAGTTGTTCTACAATCACCTTAAGGGGAAGAACATAGAGATGGATCAACATTGGATTTGGTCAGATGGTTGCGTAGGCCAGTTAAAAAACTCTTGTGTATTTTAATGGTTATGTATGTTGCACAAAAAACTCAAGCTACCACACATTTAAAACTATTTTGAGTCCAGGAACGATAAAGGGGATCATGATGGAGATAGTGCATGCATAAAAAGTGTTTTCCGTAGGTAGGAAATGAATTTCACAACTACTTCTATCATTTGAGATGCAAAATGCATTGTTGAATGGTGTTCTTCAGTAATGGGAGAGGGAACAGGAACCCATGAATACCAACCACACAAGAAAGGACATGTATATAGATATTTTTGGGAGGTGGTCAATGTAGATCGATCACAGTGGTATGAATGAAAATAAATATAGGGAACTCGTGGATTCCATTTAGTTAGAACATGATACAATGAAATAGTTGAAATATGGACAAGGAAATTCTCTTGATTGTGTGGTCCATGTAGTAGTAATGAATGGGATGATTGTGAATCAACAGACTGGGTTGATAGATGGGATCATGTATCACTCCCTATTGTTCAACACATAAATATGGAATTATCCCAGTTGGAGGAGGACCAATCAAGTATTTCAACAGATTATGATCATGTCTCATATCTCGTACTGCCAGGTTGGTTGAAACCTTCTATTAAATTTTGAATAACTAACATCAATGTTTTATGCTTTGGTCATTTAGTGGACTCACATGTTGGAACTCCATTTTTTGAGGGAACATATATGAAATGGTTTTCCCAAGAGACAATGGATGGGGTGTTGATTATTGGCTGACACATTGCTTAGAGGGAAAGCAGACCCTCATGCGATCAGTAACATACTCCGAAGGCATTGAATTTTTTATTGGGTCGATGGTTATTAAAGGAGAATATATGACACAGGATGAAATAACACATAATAAAGGTGGTTATGTATTTCAATATTATAGACCATGTGAAGTCGTATTCCACTTTACTAACTTGGTTGTTGGTACAAACCTCCAACTACAAACAATGCCAAGTAAAAACTCATCAAAGGTATGATACTTATTGCCTTACTCTGAGCAAGATAAGTTAATGGAGATTGTTAGTATTATAAGTGATCATGATGGTCTACTTGAATGACCATAGGTATGTAAGAGGAATAAATGAGCAAATGTTTTAGATTTATGAATTATTGAAAATTTGGCTTCATTTTATGATTTTTATGATATTCTTGTATTTCCATGCCTTGCCTTGCCTTGCCTTTCCTTGTCATGCCATGCCTTACCATGCCTTTCATTTCCTTTCCTTTCCATTCCATGCCTTTCCTTTCCATGCCATGCCATGCCATGCATTACCTTTCCTTGACTTGCCATGCCATGCCATGCATTTCCTTACCTTGCGTTCACTTGTCGTGCCATGCCATGCCATGCCATGCCTTGTCATGCCATGCCTTGCCTCACCTTCAATTTCTATGTCATTAGTTTCCTTGTCTTACTTTGATCCCCATGCCACACCTTTCCTTTCCTTGATCCCCATGCTATTCCTTACCTTTCCTTCACTTGTCATGCCATGTCATGCCATGCCTTGCATTTCCTTGCCATTCCATTTCATGCCATGCCTTTCCATGCCTTTACTTGCCTTCACTTTCCATGCCATGCCATGCCTTTCCTTTCCTTCACTTGCCATGCCATGCCATGCCTTGCCTTTCCTTCACTTTCCATGCCATGTCATACCATGCCTTTCCTTTCCATGCCTTGCCTTTCCATGCCTTTCCTTGCATTTCCATGCCTTACCTTGCCATTCCATGCCATTCCATGCCATGCCTTTCCATGCCTTGTATTACCTTGCCATGTCATGAAATTCCATGCCTTGCATTTCTTTTCCTTTCCATGCTATGCCATGCATTTCCTTATCTTTCCATGCCTTGCCTTTCCAAGCCATGCATTTCCTTTCCATTCCTTTTTCCTTGCAATTTCATGCCTTTCCTTGCCATGCCATGCCATGCCTAGCCTAACACAGTGTTAAATTTTCAAACATTTGTAATAAACACTGAGCAAAACCTTAGTTCCAGAGATCCTCCAAAAAATGGTTTTTTGGTCAATGGAATGACAATGAAGGGGCCCAAATAGATGAAACCCGATGCTTTGGATCTGATGAAACTAACGATACATCCATCTGAGTCTCGATTTGAGTTTTATCACTAGTTTCAATTCGCCTCTTCAAACCATTCAGGGATGTTGTCAATTTGGTCTAGGGCTAAAATACAAATCGAGCAGCATAATGTAGTTTCATAAGCTCCCACAATTCTTTTTGGCCAAGGACCATGTGACCACTCTACCCACATTCACCTGAAATGATGTTCTTAAAAATTGACCTCTTGTTTAGAAATTTCACTATACCTCATTGAGCAAAACCCTAGTGTTGAATATCCTCTAACAAACAATTTTCTGGTCAACAAAATTACATTGGAGGGGCCCCACTAGTTGAAACCTGGTGCTCTAGATCCAATGCAATCGACGATTTTTCCATCTGAGTCTCAGTTTGAGTTTTATTGCGAGTTGCAACTCGCCTCCTCAATCCATTCAGGGACATGTCGACAATTTGGTCCAGGGGCATAAAATCCAAAGCGAGCAACATAATGAAGTTCCATATGCTCTTGAAAGTCTATTTTTCCAAGGCCCACATGACCATGCTACCCAAAACCACTCGACACAGTGTTCTTGAAAATCGACCTCTTGTTTAGAAATTGTATTATGCCTCATTGAGCAAAACCCTAGTGTCGAAGATCCTCTAACAAATGGTTTTCTAGTCAATGAAATGACATTGGAGGAGTCCCACTAGCTGAAACCCAATGCTCTGAATCCAATGCAACCGACGGTTCATCCATCCGAGTCTTGTTTTAATTTTTATTGGGAGTTGCAACTCACCTCCTCAAGCCATTCAAGTACATGTCGCCAATTTGGTCCAGGGGCATAAAATCCAAACTGAGAAACATAACAAAGTTCTGTAATCTCCCACAAGTTTGGTTGTCCAAGGACCACGTGACCACACTACCCACAATTTTTCGATACAGTGTTCTTGAAAATCAACCTCTTGTTTAGAAATTGCACTATGCCTCATTGACAAAAACCCTAGTGCTGAAGATCCTCTAACAAATAGTTCTTTGATCAATGGAATGACATCAGAGGGAACCCACTAGCTGAAACCCGGTGCTCGAGATCCAATGAAACTGACGATTTATCCATCCAAGTCCCGATTTGAGTTTTATCGTGACTTGCAACTCTCCTCCTCAATCCATTTAGGGACATGTCGACAATTTGGTCTAGTGGCATAAAATTCAAACCGAGCAACACAACAGAGTTATGTAAGCTCCTGCAAGTATGTTTGGCCAAGGACCACACGACAATGCTACCCACAATCTCCTGACACTTTGTTCTTGAAAATTGAGCTCTTGTTTAGAAATTTCACTATGTCTCATTGAGGAAAACCCTAGTGTCGAAGATCCTCCAACAAACAGTTTTCCAGTCAAAAAAATGACAATGGAGGGGCCCCATTAGTTGAAACTCGATGCCCCAAATCTAATGCAACCAATGGTTCATCCATATGAGTCTCGGTTTGAGTTTTATCACGAGTTGAAAATCACCTCCTCAAGCCATTCAGGGACATGTTGGTATGGAAATTCAAGGAAAGGAAAAGCAAGGCAAGGCAAGCCAAGGAAATACATGACAAGGGTAAGAAAATATAGACATGGAAAGGCAAGGCAAGGTCTATCTCTAGGTCTAGGTCTAGGTCTAGGTAAGTCCTATTAATTATGATAATCCATGTTTCACAACTATGAAGATACCTTAGATATATGGATAAAGAGAGCTTATGAACTATAAAATTGAAATTCTCATGCAAGTATTTTTATCTAAGATAGATGTGATAACAACTTGTAGAATTGCATGCTTAATGAATACTTTGATTGTAATTTTTACGTATTAAACTTGTTCATTTAGTACAAGCATTAATTTTTTTAGGCAACAAAACATGTATGATACATGAATGCCATGGATTTTTTTATTAAAGTAACTTGATAAAAAAATCTCTCAAATGATGAAAATAATTATATTTTTACAAACAATTAGTTTTATGAATATCATAATGAAAGTACATTTTCAATGAATTGTGATTTTCCAAGGAAAGGCATGGCAAGTAAATGAAAATCATGGCATGGCATGGCAAGGCAATGCAACACACGACATGGAATGGCATGGCATAGAAAAGGCATGTCGTGGAAAGGCAAGCAAAGGCATGGAAATGCAAGGCATGGCATGGCATGGAAAAGAAAGGCATGGCATGACAAGGCATGCAAGGCAAGGCAATGCAAGGCATGGCATGGAAAGGAAATGAAAGGCATGGCATGGCATGGCAAGGTAAGACATGGCATGGCATGACAAGGAAAGACAATGCATGACATGGAAAGACAAGGAAATGCAAGGCATGGAAAAGAAAGACAAGGAAAGGCATAAGAAGGCAATGCACACAAGGCATGCAAGGCAAGGCAAGGCAATGAAAGCATGGCATGGAAAGTAAAGGCATGGCAAGGCAATGCAAGGAATGGCATGACATGGAACGACATGTCATGGCATGGAAATTCAAGGCAAGGCAAGACATGGCATGGCATGGAAATTGAAGGCAATGAAAGACATGGAATGTCAAGGAAAGTCATGGAATGGAAAGGAAAGGCATGGCATGGAAAGTGAAGGCAAGGCAAGGCAAGGCATGGCATGACATGGATCAATAAGGCCTTGAAGTGCATGGCAAGGCAAGGCAATGGATGGAAGCGCATGGCATGGCAAGGAATGGCATGGAAAGGCAAGGCATGGATAAATAAGGCCTTGAAGTTATTTTGTTTTCCATGCTATCCAAAAGAAATTATGGATCAATAGTATAATGAGACTACACCAAAAGGATGGAACATAAACCTATTTATTGACATCCCTTTCTATGTAAATCCTATTAATTATGATAATCCGTGTTTCAAAACTATGAAGATACTTTAGATCCGTGTTTCAAGATTTGTGGATGATTTTATGGTTAGGAATTCATGGATGATAATTTATTTACCTAGTAAGTGCTCTTTCTAAATCGTTGATGGTTATTTTTTGAATTTATTAAATAATTTTTTTATCAAAGTGGTGATATTGTATGTTATCTTGTATTCTTCTTGAATTAAGCTTGCATTGAAACCCTCAATTTCGTGGTTAGATTAGGACTTACCCTCAATTTACAACCTTCTTAGCTTGACATATAGGGTTTAATTGTTATATTTCACCCTTAGAATACACCTTGACACCTTTTATTACATTTATGTCATAATTTTCATCCCTTAAGGGCTCGATGTATTGAATATTTTAGGGTTGTTATGTGCCATATTCCATTTCAACAAGCAATTTTATTATTAGTTAAACCCTAGTTTAGGATTTCATTTTCATCCCCCTTTCATTGCATGATTAATTGTTTTAGGGATGTTATATTTGTCTTGTTGTAACTTATCATATTGCTGCAGTTAAACATCTTAATCACAAATTTTATAACAACTATAGCTTCCTTTTTTATTTGTGGTGTTTGGGACTTCCCATTGACTTGTTTGAACTTAGTTAATATCATTTATTGGTTTGGAAAGGCATGTAAATGGCATGGAAATGGAATGAATTGGCAAGGCAAGGCATGGTAATAGAATGGATTGGCAAGGCATGGCATGGTAATGATATGGAAATAGCATGGAAAGGAAAAACATGTAATGTCATATCATGGAAAGATAAGGCATGCAATGACATGGCTTGGAAAGGCATGGCATGGCGTGGCATGGCATGGAAAGGCATGAAAAGGTATGGCATGGTAAGGCAAGGCATGCAATGGCATATCATGACAAGGAAAGGCATGCAATGGCATGTTAGGGCAAGACATGACATGCCATAGCATGGATTGGTAAGGCATGGCATGGAAAGGAAAGGCAAGACAAGGCATGCCATGTCATGGCATGGAAAGGCAAGGAAAGGCATGGCATGGAAAGGCATGTCATGGCATGACATGGAAAGGAAAGGCAAGGCAAGGCAAGGCATGGAATGGCAAGGCATGTCATGGCATGGCATGGAAAGGAAAGGCATGCCATGACATGGCATAGCGAGACAAGGCATGCAATGGTATGTCATGAAAAGGAAAGGCATGGCATGGCATTTCATGGCTTGGAAATATATGGCATGGCATGACATGAAATGGCATGTCATTGAAAGGAAAGGAAAGACAAGGTATTCCATGGCATGGAAAGGCAAGGCATGGCATGTAATGGCAAGGCAAGGAATGGCATGGAAAGACATGACATGGCATGTCATAGCATGGAAAGGCATTACATGGCAAGGAAATGCATGAAATGACATGTCATGGCAGGGAAAGGAATGGCATGGCTTGGAAAGGCATGGCTTGGCATGTCATGGCAAGGTAAGGCAAGGCAAGGCAAGGCATGACATGGCAAGGCAAAGCATGCCATGGCATGGCATGGAAATACAAGGCATGACATGGCATGGCATGGCAAGGCATGTCATGGCAAGGCAAGGTATGCAATGTCATGGCATGACTTGGCAAGGAACACCATGGTATGGAAACTCAAGGAAAGGAAAGGCATGGCATGGCTTGGCAAGGCATGCAAAATTTTTCACCTAGACTTAAAATGTCACAAACACTTCATTGGATGAGAATGAAATTTGTGATATAAAGTTAAGTCATATGTCCCTAGAAAAAATGTTTTTTATTTCTTGGAATGAGAAATGTTTCTTTTTTTGTTATTCTTGTTTCATTGCAATCCACATTTTGATTTGAATTTTTCCTTGCATAATGTTATGGAAAGTTACACTTATTGTTGTCTATGTTAAAATGGGAAGCTACATGACAAGACATGCAAGGAGGGATTAGTCTATTTTAGATCATAGTGGTGTTATAGGGATTTGTAAATGTAACAACCTATATTTTGGCCTTAGAAGGTTAGAACTTTGATTTTTACTTATATTAGTGATTCATTGCTTAATATTTGTTGGGTTTAGTTAGAATGATATATACATTTGATATGTATACATTTGGATCAATACACGTGTTGCGGGCTATTATTTTTATTGTTATATGTTTATGATGATCATAGTTATGTGATTTGTTTAAACATTCAAATTGAAATGTGGAACTTTGGAGCTTCATGCACTACCCATATGTGTGGTATTTCTTGCCTTTAGTATGATTGTCAACACCATTTAGGTAAGTCACATTTGTTTCCTCAACATTTCTTCAGTGTATACTACTAATTAAATGTTTGTTAAATTTTACTAGTTTTGGGGTCTTTAAGTCACGTAACCAGTGTTATATATAGAAAATTAATATATTTATGGATCATGAACTTGAGTTTGTTTTTCATTTAAAAAAAAAAAAATTTAAAGATCAAGAATTGTCACTACCGACTGTGAAGTTTGAAAATTAATATATTTATGATTCATGGACTTGATCTTATAAGTTTGTTCGCTTACAAATTTGCAATATTTTTTTTTAATAAGTTCATATATATATATATATATATGTTGCTGCTGCTGATGATGATGATGTTTTAGTAATTTTGAGGCATCCTCTTTTATATATGATAATTTCCTTGAAAGTAGTACTTTAAGGTGGACTCAAGTGTCAATAAGGTTGTTGATGAATACACCAGTCAATACAAATGATGTTTTTTTTTCAAAGGAAGTTCTTGTCCATTTTGAGGATCCCTAAAAATAGACAATAGTTGTTGTTTTGAAATATTCAAGTCTCTGACTTGGTTTCTATCTAATTCAGTGTTGTAGTACTCAAACATTCTTTCCCTATACTCAGAAATAGAAGTCAATTCCCCTTGGGCACTTGTAATGGACCTTACAATGACATTCAAAGAGGTAGCCAAGGACACTTCTCTGGTGCCCCTTAACTGATCTACAAGTTCTTTTAATGTATCCAACCTCTCATCAATTTTCATGTTTAGATTGGGTGGTTGTGGTAGGTTGGGGTTTTTCTCTCCTTGGTTTGTTGGTGCGCGGTTTACATTGTCATCAGGTTCCATTTTTTAATATACGTTGTAGTTTAATAAGGTAATTTGATAAGTGGACTTATGACTAAGGTATTACAAACAACAATGTTATTTTATCCCAACAAAATCATTACCATAATTTTGTGTAAAACAAAGAAAAACTATGTGTATCCTTACAATGAACTTGAAAAAAACCTATACAAGATTGGTGAATTTTTGAGAGATTTACATTCAAGTATTAATTATGTGTAGTGAACCTTGCTAATAAAATTTCAATTTCATTGGGATTTACATCCATAACCTATAACTATTTTTTTTATTTTTTTTGCAAAACCAAGAAAGGAAATGACAAAAAATCAACCATACCTTTCCTGTGATGGACATGGTGGAAAGACCTTGGTATTTTCTTCTTCTTTGCTAATCCCTTTTTCTTTCTTAATGAAGGAAATTTGCGAGGCGTGGTGTGCAAACGAGCACAAAACACACATGCAGTCCTTAAAAAATGGGCATAGTAGGAACGTGTGCATGTTCCCACTGATGAACCTACATGGAAAGCTTGTTGGAGGGTCGGGCCTTGCCAAACCTATAGGATTATGAATGCATGCGAGTTCCTGAGAATGTGCACGCATTCCTACTTACCCCCTTGCCACTTTTTCGGCCACCAACTTCGTGCACTCACCCACCCTATATGAGAGATTCCCTCAAGGAGATATTAGGACTCAAGGAAACCATGTAGATGTGGAGCAAATAAATATTCAGCCCCAAAATCATGATTATTCATCACCTCCAGATCCGCATCATTGGGGATTCCACTTGGCATCAAGGAACTACTTAATTCCCAATATCGATATGAGAAAGTTTGATGGGAAAGATCCTATAACATGGATATTCTAGATGGAAAAATTATTTGATCTACACCAAGTGCCAACCTTACAAAAGGAAACTCATGTATCCTTGTATTTATAAAATGATCAATTTGTTTGGCACAATGGCTTTGTGAAAGAAAAAAAGGATTATATTATCTCTTGGTCCATTTTTATAGATGAATCGATATCACATTATGGGGATATTAATAGAAATACATTCATTAGTCAATTGATAAATCTTAGGCAAAGAGGTCTAATTACAGAGCACATTTAACAATTCCAAAAATTAAGTTTCAGGGTATAAAGAACATTCCAGAGGATAATTTGTTAGATCTTTTTTTTAGAAGAGTGATCTATAACAACTATATATAGCATCATGCCCCATTTACTAACCTCATTCAACCTACAAGGTTGACACCTCAACAAATGGATGAAAGAAGAGCAAAGGGACTATGTTTCCATTGCGATAGCAAGTACATTAAAGGGCATAAATGTAGGGAGAATAAATTATTCTACATAGATGTGAAGAAGAAGAAGATCAAGAATTGAAACCATCATAGGATATAGAACTAGAAAAGACTACTCCAACTAGATCTTGTCATGTAGACATTAGTGCTCTACAAACTCCCAAGATAGAAGGATATATAAAAAAGAAAAAGGTAATAGTGTTGATTGATTCTAGTAGTACCCATAACTTCATTAATTGCAAATTAGTAAAACTTCTCAATTGCTTTGTATTTCTAGCACCAGAGTTTCTAGTAGTGATTGTAGATGGAGGTACCATAAATTGTTCAGGGAAGTGCCATAGTATTAATCTCAATATGGGGGAGTATTTATTGGATAGTCCCATGATTGCAATCCAAATGGGTGGTGTTGATGTTGTATTAGAAGTCCAATGGTCACAATCATTGGGAATATTGGCTCTTAATTTTCAAGAACTTTTCATGACATTCTCCTAAGAAGGAAAGGAAATTGAACTCAGAGGTATTCAAGGGAAGTCATCTAAAGTGATAATCTCTAACAACATGACAACATTATTAAAAAATGGACACCATGGTGCATTTGCACAATTGTTCTCACTAGATGTTCAAACATCTAGACCTTCTATTCTAGTGGATCTCCAAAACGTTATCGACAATCATTCCAAGGTATTTGAAGATATTCCTAAGGGTCTTCCACGTGCTCGAGATCATGACCATGCTATTCATTTGCAACCAAGAAGTGTACCGCCTAACATTAGGCCTTATAGGTACCCATATGCACAAAAACATGAGATTGAGTGTATGATTCAAGAAATGTTAGAGGTTGACATCATTCAACCTAGCCAAAGTGCTTTCTCTTCACCACTAATGATAGTTACAAAAAAGATGATTCATAACATATGTATCTAGATTATAGACATCTCAACAAAATTACCATTAAAGATAAGTTTCCTATTCCTCTCAATGATGAATTATTAAATAAGTTTCAAGGAACAACTTTTTTTACTAAGTTGGATCTCTGCACTATATATCATCGAATAATCAATACTGAGGTAATAAGAAATTACCAAAACAACCTTTTAAAAACACATGAAGAAGGTGAACATTTTTTTTGGTGATGCCATTTTGCCTTATTAATTATTAATGCCATTCCAAGTCGCAAGAATCTTTGTACATCAAAATGAATAGCTTGTCTAGAAACAAGTAAGTTTCAGGACGGTATACAAATGGTGGTTTTTTCTCTGAAACCTCACTTATATTTCTCCCACGATATATAAACAAAACCATAAGTCAAAAGAAGGAAGGGCAACCGACAAACTAAAACTAAAATGGTAATACGAGTTGCCAACCACCGATGAAATCGGGGCAGTATTTCACCGACAGGGACTGATTCAGAAGCTCTCGTACAGACACCTTTTCTTCATTGCATACCACTTCGTTCGGCGCGCGGTGATAGCAGGGATCGGTCCCTATACTCGTCTCGCAGATCTGATCCTTCGATGTGTTTATGAGATAAGGAACCAACCCGCCCAATCCTTGAGCCACATAACCAAATGTCGACCTTCCACTGGTGAGCAGAACGTCGCTGAGGCTGAGAACCCACATGTCTACCAGAGCCTCCTGCTGATGCGAATTATCGTGATTCTCAAATTTATCCACCTGCTGCCATGCAATCTTGAAGTTCTTCCCCGTTTCGTTTCCAAGGAGGGGAAGACTCTGGTTCAGCTTGGCAATGTGATCCTGTGCAAGAGTCGCCACATAGACCGAGAAATAGTCGTCGGCGTGCATTTTCTTCGTTTTTCGGAGCCCGACCGGACTAAAAGCAGCCTTTCTTCGGATGCATGCAGGAATGCTGGAATCGTAAGCGTCGGTGTAGCCGTGCGTGAACTCTCTTATCTGAACTCCGATCCTTCGGGCAGCGGAGGAAAGCGAGCCGTCCAGATAATGGCGGACGCGTTCCCAGACTTGGTCGCTTGGAGAAAAGAGATACTTGGACAGAACGTGGAAAGGGTTCCTTTCGGGAAACAGGACGTCCAGAATCGAAGCGAGAGCGGGGTTCAGGAAGAAACCCACCCCGAAGTACAGATCACTGTCCTTAATGCTGACGAACGGCACGTTCCGTGCCCGTGAAACGCCAGACGGGCAGACGCTGAACTCGGTTTCGTTGATTGGACTCGCATGGGTCATCTGCAGATGCAGTATTGTCGTCTCACAGTCCTCGGGCTCCTTATTTCTCTTCTCGAAGCCGCAACCGGCATCCCTAAAGCGAACGTAAGGGACCCCTAGACTGAGATTCAGGGGGCGTTCAGGGGGGATTAACGACGGAGAGTGCCCTTGGAAAGGGTCGCAGAAAAGAAGTCCCCACGCCGGGTAATCGATCAACAGAACTCTTTGCGACAGAATTGCGTATATAAAAGCCGAGGTGAGAGTTATGAGGCGATTCCCCAATCCGTACCAGTTGGCGCCCCATATCATATATCTACACCGCGGAACTCGGCCGCTGTTGTAGATATCCGTGATGTTATCGAATTCGAGAGCGGTGCAACGGCTGTGCATGGCGAGGTACCTGTCGATCACGGTCTGAAGCTGCGGGGATCCTGGGGATGCGTAACGGTGGAGTTGGCGGCCTCCTTCGGATTCGAACCTGCACTTTCTCTGCGACGGAGGAGCTTTCGATTTGGAAACGGAAGCCTCAGAAAAATAATCATTCCCTTGTGCATCCAGAGCTCCGAGAATCTCGCATAACAGTTTCTGAGGACCTTGATGCAACGAATTGCAATGCGAGAGCTTCTCCTGAACATCGTCTGAGAGCGTGTGTCGGAATGCAGTAGAATTCGAATCTGCATCCGCCCGTGCAAAAAGAGGCCATGAGACGAATAGCAGGAGGAAGATTCGTACGAGGAGAGACATCCCAATTACAGCATTGGCTAATTTCAGAACATGTTGAAGCCCTCGCAGCAAATCGAAATTAACTAGCCAGGATTCAGCCATTGATTTCTCAGACCTAATATACACATTTCTCCAATCATCTCTGCCCAATTTCTTGAGAATTCCAAAATTCCATTACCGTGGCTCCTACGCTATTCCATTTAATTAATTTTATTTATCAATCAATCCTCGATTTTATAAAACGTATATATCCATCAATCATTCTTATAAATATCTCGAAATGAGAATCTTGTATCAATCATTCATTATAAACTAAACATCTTGAAATCACAATTTTGTTTTGATCATTGGAGAGCCATCTTTCCTCTTTTCAGTAAAAAAAAAAGTATTGACGAGGAGATTCATTTAGAGGGATTAATCAAATCCTTACTTATAATTGATGTTCTTGATCATAAATGTAATCGAAAGCAAACGATAGGGAATCCAATCATGAAGGCATCGAGTAGGCATGTTTGTAGGGACCAAGGAGGGTGTGCCATAAAGGGAAGTGAGCTAAACTCTCACCCATCACAGCCGAGAAATTTTTTTTCTTCAATAAATGTGTCACATTTTTTCCTCGTTTTTCATGTTACCAAATTGCTTCTACATTTTCATCTTGAGATGGTTTTTGTTCTTCCTCCTCTTCACAATCTATGTAGAATCTGGTTAAATTTTTAGGAGTAGTTTGAATTTGACATGGATCAAAGTTTTATGCATTCTAAAATCTTATTTTAAAGATTTTATTCCATTTTAAACAAAACAGATACTCAAAAAATCAATCAAACTTTTAAATTAACTAAAAATTTAAAACTACATCACTCGAAAAAAAAAATTACTCTCTAATTAACCCACTTCCCCCCCCCCCCAAAAAAAACATGAATTTTAAATTTCAAGCGGCATGGCTACCTGCCAAAGACAGATGTATTCGTACTTGAAATATCGAATGCCGGTTTGGCACAACTTGGGATTACGATGGAAGGGTTGACCTTAAAACATAATTAATTTGCTGATTAGTAGAAAAATATATTTTGGATGGTATTTGGGCACATTAAATTTTATATATAAACGATTATTAAATATTATATACATGACGATGCAATCATAAGTCACTAAATAAATGTAAATCATGTAAATCGTGAGTGTTTCTTAAATTTTATATATTATAAAGTTGATAAAGTTAAATTCATTCGTGTTAAATTTGGATTTAATAATCCCTTATTTTTATCTATTAAAATAAATTATAATTTTATTTAATTAAATAAAACCTGTAATTCAATAAGTCACTAAATATTATATACATGACGATGCAGTCATACGTCACTAAATAATTAAATAAAACCTGTAATTCAATAAGTCACTAAATATTATATCCATGACGATGCAGTCATACGTCACTAAATAAATAAATCCTGAAAACCTAGTGTGTTTCTTAAATTTATATATTATAAAGTTGATAAAGTTAAATTCATTCACGTTAAATTTGGATTTATTAATTCCTTATTATTTTATCTATTAAAATAACTTATTATTTTATCTATTAAAATAAATTATAATTTTATCTATTAAAATATTTTATAATTTTATTTAATTAAATTTATGAAAACCGGCATAGGTATTATAAATGATTGTGCATGCATGGACCCTGTATGAGATTCTAATAAAATATGAGAGTGAGGGCCATGTACTAGGACAGGGTTTTGGCTGCTGTTTCTCATATCTGCCCACCTGCAAGTCAAGAGATTATTGTTATTGTTAATCTATATACAGCAAGTACAAAAGATGATATGCTAAAGGGAATCTGCAGTGTAGAACCTGTAGTGATTTTGCAGCCAGTTAATGGAAGGAGCTCCATATTCAGGTTCCGATCCATCCCTGAAGAAAATGAGTATCCCTGCTGCAACTGTCCAGAATATATACATGCACGCAACCGTTGTTCCCCTCCATCTTCCACTTTCATTGGAATCACCTCACAGAGTAATGGGTGAATGGATAGCCCAATCTGCACGGTGGCTCTCTATCAAGGATAAACTAGCTCTGGTTAATGACTTATTGGAAGAAATACCAGAATTTTGGATTTCATTGGCATGGGTTCTAGGTGAGAAGGTGTGTTGGAGACCATCAGGAAAATATGTAGTTAAGAGACCAAAAAAAAGAAAGGACTTGTATTAGCTTCGTGTTGATTTAAATTATTCTTTTATGGTCTTAAGGTCAACCTCAATGACCAGATTTATTGAAAACAAATATTCACATTCAGCAATACAGATTGAGACCGGGTATCTTCCAAAATTATATATAATATGTTACAAGGTTCATAAACCAAATGTGTATGACAAATAAAAGACATACATTTCCATCACAACATTATGAACATAGTAATCCATAGAAAGGAGACAAGAAAAATGGGCAATGCTTTCTTTAAACATTCCTCGATATACTCCTTCAAAAGAGCTACCTTGATCTCATGCTTAGTTTTGATCTCAAATAATTCATTTTCAAATTGTCTAATTGGTGCAACATGTTCTCCATTTCATTATTTCTATTAATATATCTGACTTACCACTTTTCAACTTCTTTTTACGAAAATTTTATTGTTTCCCTAAATTCATTTGCCCAAGCTATCTTTAAAGCATCCAATTGTTCTATTAATGTTTCATTTGAAAATAGAATTGTATCTATTAATAGATTAGGACCATCAAGTTCTTTGGTAATATCGCTGAAAATTTCGTCGAGAATGTACTCATAGCTTCTTTGTAAAATCTCTCATCATTCTTTAAATATTTCTGCAGATATTCCTTGAAATTTGTAATTCTTGATGAAAAATTAACAGTATTTTGAACAAGATCAAAAACTTCTTGAATTAGTTCGACTCTTTTCTGTATTGCATCCCCAACATACTTTCTTATGGTTTGCAACAAACTTTATAAGCCTTTACATTTAATGCTTCTTTCCATAATGTTTTCTAACACAAGTGTTGGTTGAATTGTATTTAGAGGGTCGGGAAATAAAGGTCCCGACATTAACGTTGCTTCCAATTATTTTATTTTTTGTTTCAATTCCAAATTTTCCCTTTTCATAGTATCAAGAGACACCTTCAAAGCCTCTTCGGTTGCACTGTGGAATTGTGCAATTTTTTTTATGGTGCAACCCCACTGAAATCAATTGATTATTTCCCTGGTTTGCAGTAGCCTTTGCAGTAGCCTTTGTGTAGGCCAATCGTGTTCTTGGTGGGTCCTTATCACCACCATCATCTAAGCCTCTAGATGATGCTTTTCTCATTTCAATACCACTGGTCCTATATTTTGTTCTTGATGAAGTGCTCTTTTGAGAATTGTTTGGTGAACTAAGGTTTTTGTCTTTGTCGGTAACCTTCATTGGTACTGATCAATTCTTCCATATTATCTAAAACTTTGTTTGCCACAACTTCATGGATATCCAAATTATCTCTAGCCTCTTCTTGAAAATGTTCAATTTTAGTGAAATACGAAGAACAACGAATTAATTCCATATGTGAAGTGAAATTATCATTTGGGTCAAAACCCTTAACAAATTTGGCTTCCTTCAAGCCAAGCTGGTCAAGATAGGTTGGAATATCATCGAGGTGGGTTATATGCTTTACAATGAATTCTCCAATTTTCCATGGTAAGGGTATGAACTGCTTTTTCCTCCTCGCGTTGAAAAATGGGCCCATGTTTTATACTGTGTGCACATTTCCTTAGAAAAAAGTTAATCTAATACATAAAATGGGAGAAGAAAATTATTTTCTTCACCCCCGAATAACCTGATAACAGTAAATTCCTCAGAAGTCTCATAAAATCCTTTCCCAGAGAGAAAGGTGGCAACTTCAAGAGATAATATTGACGTACTAAGGAAAAAAACAACTTTTTGAACTATAAAATGAAATTATTGTGAACCAGGTAAAATTTATATTGAGCTTTGTGTGGAAAATATGAGGTAAGAGGTCATATAGAATTTTCAAGTCTTTTTCAAATTACCTAGTTGAAAATAAACTTCACTCAAAATAAGGTGGCTTGAGTCTATAATGGTTTTCTCATGCAAATATTTCTTTGTACATATGTAGTAGATTTTGTACCAATAATAAGAGAAAACAACCATGCAAACTCTCTGTATGTGTATTTCAACAAAGTTACCTCAATCTTGGAAATACCAGGGTTACTGCCTCGGTTGACCAAGTAATTTCTTAGAAACATCTTCCCTCCTCTATGCGATTTCAAAAATTTGTTAACCTCTTCGTTTTTAAGCTTTGAGGTAGATGTAGGGAGTCATAACATTCTAGAAAATACTAAAGGAGCTAAAGAAATGGATTGTTTTCCTTGAAGTTGAATCATTATTGTTTCATAGTTGAACTTATCTGCACACCATTGAACAACTTCTTTGAAATATGTTACTTCTAGAATGCAACCCGCTAATGTTATTCATGAAGTCCAAATTAAGTTTGTATCTTTCTCTGTCGGAGAAAGAGCCTTGTAGTAATTGTATTCCCTTAACCAATGAAACTCTTGATCCTCACGTCCAAGGGTGTTTAGTGTGTCTCCACAATACAACTCCTTTTTCTTACTTAACATCATTTTCTCTGCTTTTGGATTTGGCAATTGGGGGTGCAACTGTCAATATTTAAAAATTGACACATTATTTTTTACTTAATTTTACCACGTATTGTCCTGATAGTTCAATCAATGTAAATATTTTTTTAATGTTGTCAAATTGCATGAGATTTGAATTTATTGCAAGGTTTACGGGTGTTTTGTGAATTTAATAATGATATTATGATTACACAAGTGGAATATGATGTTGTGGGGAAAATAAATGTGATTAGAAGTGGTGATGTGATGTCATGGAAGATGAAAAGTATTAAGTATGGGAGTGTAATATGAGAGTAGGAAAGTGCAAAATGTAGAACATGGCATTACAGACCTGCGAGCTTGCAAACTTGAGGGTATGGAGAAAAGTAAAGAGGCCTGCACCAAAATAATAAATGCGACTAAGTATGGGAGATGGTATTTTTGCAGATCGTGGAGGTAGAGGGTGCATTTTGGAGAATATGGGACTGTGGACCTACGAACCTAGAGACTCGAGAAAAGGTTTTCGGATGGTAAGTGGCCCCACTTTCACATTTCACGAAAAATGGTCAAGTGTTAGAAAGTGAAAAAGGTACGAATTGGGGAATGCGGAAGTAAGAGGTGCATTTTAGAGGATGCATGATTGTGGAATTCATAACTAAATATGTGAAGGATAGAGACTTGTTCTACCCACGCCCCGCATTACTTGAATTTGGCTAAGTGTTGAGAAAAATCGACAAAGGAGAAAAAGACTAATGAATAAAAGACAAAGAAAAACAAGGGAAGAATCTTATGGATAATCAACTGAAAGAGAAAATTGATCACGAATGTGGATCGACATTTTCCTCCAATTGTGGGACAACAACCCCCTATGGGTTGCTGAGAATCCAAAATATTCATCCATTGGGAAAAATGGAGTCAAAAGAAAACAGGAAGGAAAAACCTAATAATATGTACAAGGAATACCAAGAATGACTATGTACAAATTTTAACTAAGGGGGGTCAACAAAAAAAATATTTTAGATGTTGTCAGTTCACAAGAAATGACTGGATTGTTCCCTTGACATCCTTGAGCAAGTATGAACTATAACCAATTAATTTTTCGATTTGATGTGGATCGATCCAAAGAGCTTCAAATTTCATGTGGAATTATGGTTTTTCTTTTGATTTATTCCATAACAAAACTAATTGATCCTTTTGAAAATCCTTTGAAGTTGTACTTTTATCAAAATATTTTTTGATCACATCTTGTCTCTTATTCATTGCCAGTATTGCTTTCTCCCTTTGGTCTTCTAATTAATTGCATGATTTCATTATACAATTTTTGCATTGGTAATTGTTCTTCTTTTTGTTCGCCATCTATGATAAGTATCAAGGAATTCAATTCCGCATGCAAAGGTAATATTTCTTCCTTCCCATACACCAAAGTATATGGGGAATGTTCAATACTATATTTTGGAGTAAGACGATTTGCCTAGAGTGCATCTATCAACTTATTATGCCAATTTTTGTGGTTACACAGGACCATCATACATCCAATGGGCTAATTTCATAAATTGAACCTTATCTCAAATTGATCTGTATCCCATCTTGCACCACAGAGATATCCATTTATCCCTTCCCTATTGTAATCACATTCCCTTCTAATAAGTATGGTGAAATTATGATAAAAGGTAGAACAAAATTTTGGATTTACCTTTACAAAAGAAAAAAGGGAAGAGAGAGAGAACATAAAACAAGAACCAATGAAATAAGTCTGGGATGGAAGGATTCAAACCTCCGAATAAAAGGATCAAAACTTGCTACCTTATCGCTTAGCCACGCCCCATTCCCATCATATTTCCCTATTCATATGCTAATGAATACTTATATCCAATTTTTTCTCAACTCATTAGGATTCAAGATTCATTAGATAAGATCCTAATTGGGCTAGAAAATTTTGTGGATATTTTGATAAAATTGGTTATTGATGGAATTGGACATAATAGGAAAAACAGAAAAAGGGACAAGGATATCCATTCATGGATCATTTTCTATTAGATTGGGTAAAATATTGTGTGTATGAAAGAATCATCCCTTCCAACTCCAAGTTTGGTCAAACTTGCCAAAGAGCTTCTCGATTGATTTGATCAATCAAAGAATTTTCTGGCTTTAACCCCCCTCCCCCACCCCCCCTAATTTTTTTTGGAGAAGAAAAATGCCAGTTATGCTCAATATTTTTCTAGATGATGCCTTTATCTATTCAAATAATCTCTTTTTTGGAAAATTACCTGAGGCTTATGCAATTTTCGATCCAATTATCGATGTAACGCTCATTATTCATATTCTCTCTTTTCTCTTAGCGTTTGTTTGGCAAGTTGTTGTAAGTTTTTGATAAAAAGTATCCCCTTTTTTCCTTTTGAAAGTTTTTGGATCGTTGCCATTGATCCAATTTTTGTATAACTCTTTACATTTTTTGTGACAAAAGTTCTATCCTTGCTCCACCCGATGATACCATATCCAGATACCTTATCTTCTCCCAACTAAAAACTTTTCCGCTCACCTTCGTCAATTCCTTTTCTTCCAATCCCATCGCTCACTTCAGATCGAGCTTTTTGTTCATGTATTGATACAAATGACATGTTTTCATAAATATTCGATAAATATCTAGTTGATCCAAAAAATAAGAAGGGAAAAAAGACCATTTTGAAAACAAAGAGATAAATTATCTCCTTTCAAATTGATTTTCACACGTGATCCAGAGAAATAATTTTGTGATTTTTATGAATCATACTATTTTTTGGTATTCAAGTATTCATATAGGATACAAATAATGATGATTTATTATCTTATACTTATAATTAGGATCCTGAAGATTACATAATGCTTACTCTTAAGATGTTCATTTACACAGTAGTGATATTTTTCATTTCTCTTTCTATCTCTAGATTTCTATCGAACAATCCAGGGCACAATCCCAAACGTAAAGAATAGTGAAAAAAAAGTATTTAGGTTACCGAGTCTTTTCCATTCCGTATAAAGATTCGGAGTTATCCACAATAGTGACTGAGTGAAGAGAGAGGGATTCGAACCCTCGGTACGAATGATCCGTACTACGTTCTTGTTTAACAAAATGAATGGTGGAGTAAAGGTGTATACCATAGCATGTACGGATTGTATCGACAATATAACAAATATTGAAATTATTTAAGTAGAAAAAAAATGAATTTGGTGAATCGTATTTTTCATTTCGTTTCAAAAAAAATTCCTTTTTTCTCTTTCTTTTTTCTGACTTTCCTGACATGGCTTTAACAAACCACCCTTGTCCTTTCAATTTTTTTTCTATGTTTCTTTCTTTGGCTCTCTAATCCGTTTATATGGTATGATATTGTTCATAGTTACTGAGGGCTATTCCTGATCAAAGCTACACAGATGGGGAAGAAGAAGAAAAATGGAGAGGCAGATGAAGAAGAGAAAATATAAGAGAAGAAAAATGATTAATCTCAACAACATTTTATTCATACATCCATCAAGTAGATGGGATCATAGAGGTGAAATAAACCCAAATGTATCTAGAATTTATTGCACAACTCACTGTTATGACTCTGATGGTTGTATTAGGCCCATTAGTCATTATTTTATTAGCAATTCGCAAAACTAATCTACAATTACAATGAGCCATTGTCGGGGATGAAATACTATTTACCCAAGTATTTCATCTCCTGTGATGGAGATTCATGTAATGATGAAACCGAGGTAATGATTGATCGAAACTTTCAATAGAGGTTGATAACTCCTCATCTTCCTATCGGTTGGACAAAAGATCGATATGTGTATTACAATTGGATCATGGCGGGTATAGTTTAGTGGTAAACGTGTGATTCATTACATTATCAACTCAAATAGTTGAAGGATCTTTTACATAGATCTTTGATCCACCTTAAGCTCTATTTCCAAATAGGTGAAAAACATCTCGTATGAATACCATGGTTTAGGAATAGCATACCTTCTCATAATCTAGGTTTGAATTGATGAAAGAGAAACACATTTTTAGTTCCAAGATAGCGACACAAAATATTTTCAAGGTTAGAGAAATAACATATCTATGGAGATCCAAAGATATTTTTTTATCATGACTAAACCTTCAACTTATAGAAGGATCCAGGTTGAAGCCAAATAGCTATAGAACAATGAATTTGGTTTACTTGGGTTATCAACATTTCATTCGAGCTCGGTGGAATTTGTTCTCCTGGGGATCCAAATTAGTATAAATAGGGAACGAAGTAACTAGAAAGATTTGTGATTATTTAAAAAAATTTCAATTTCTCTTTCTATAGGGATCATCTAGAAAGTGAGTAAGTATTCTACGATTCACTCCCTTCTCTTAAAAAAAAAAAGAGAGCAGAGGAGAAAATAGAATAAACTGATGTAGATGCTATGGGTACGCTAAGAAATTAGGGTTTGATTAGAAAAGAGAGAGAAAAAAAGAAAGAAGAGAAAGAATTGAAATCTCCTTTCACAAATATTTGATATAAATACTCTACTTATTCCCTCATACCACTTTCTATCCCTCATGAAGGAGCTAAATGACATGAAATTCTCATGTTCGGTTCTGAATTAGAGGCATTGAATAGTCAATGTCAATTATAACCCCTAGCCTTCCAAGATAACGATGCGGGTTCGATTCCCGCTACCCACTAACAGATGTCTACCTATTATCGATCTATATAGATAGAATAGTTAGATATCAAGTTATTATATAACATAATTTCAAGATTCACTCGAAATCAATTTTCCATTTCAATGTGAAATAGATTCCATTCTTTTCCTATCCTAACTCATTGTGAATAAAAAGGTAGATCGGGATAATGTATGCCAAAGAGAGCGAAAAGAAAAAAATGGAAGAGAGAGAGAGAGAATCCATTGTCTAATGGATATGATAGAGGTCTTCTAAAACTTTGGTATAGGTTCAAATCCTATTTGATGTAATACTCTTCAATTGTTATAAATTGTTGTGCAACATATTGGAACAAATTCTTCAGCTCTTTTTCCTGTTCCGAATGATCCCACCAAATGATCAAATATTCAATTTTGTTCTTGAAGTACAAAAAGTTCAGTATGTTCCTTAAGGGCCTCTTCTAGAAGGGATTTCACTTCTTCCGTAAATGTACCAGTAGAACATATAATTTCTTCGAACTAAGGTTTATTCTTTATCAAATACTCGTGTAACCGAACGAGAAATTTTCTCACCTGTGCTATCTTTAATATATCCAGGTATCCCTTCATTCTGGTATAAATGGTAGTTATTTTTTTATTATATTTTAAAAGGAGTCGAATGAGATTGTTTGAGAAACTCACGTAATCGTTGAGCCCTTTCCAACTGATCTTGAGTAGCTTTATCAAGATCGAAATCAAATTGTGCAAAAGCTTCCAACTCCGCAAATTGAGCTAACTCTAATTTCAATTTTCCAGCAACCTTTTTCATAGATTTTATATGATTCGTGGATCCTACTCTATATACAAAATTACCCACATTAATAGCAGGTTGGATCCCGACATTGAATAGATCGGCCGATGAAAATATTTGTCCATCAGTAATGGAAATTGCATTAGTGGGAATATAAGCTGAAACATCTCCAGCTTGAGTCTCAATTATTGGTAGAGCAATAACACTCCCCTCACCTAACTGGAAACTTAATTTAGCTTCTATTTTCGAGATACATGAATGAAAATAGAAAACATCTCCCGAATAAGCTTCTCGACCAGGTGGTCTTCTTAATAGAAGAGACATTTGTCGATAAGCTTGTGCATGTTTGGAGAGATCATCATAAATGATTGATGTATGTTGTTTCTTATACATGAAGTATTCAACCAAACCTGCCATTGTATAAGGAGCGAGATATTGTAATGTAGCAGGAGAATCCGCAATTTTCGCTACAAAAATGGTATATTCCATTGCGCCACATTCTCAGAATGTATTAACTCCCTGAGCCACAAAAGAATCTTTTTGACCAATTGCTACATAGACACAGATGACATTTTGAATCTTTTGATCAAGAATAGTATATGTAGTTGCTGTTGTCTTTCTAGTCTCTCTGTCCCTAATAATTAATTCCCGCTAACCACGTCCTATAGGAATCATAGAATCAATAAAAATAATCCTCATTTGAAGGGGTTCATATACAGAATGTCTTGATATAATACCTGGAGCAGGAGATTCAATTAGTCGAACTTCGGAAGCTGAAATTTGACCCTTGCCATCAATGGGTTGGGCTAGAGCATTTACAACATGAGCCAAATACGCATCACTTACTAGTATCTGAGCATTTTTTCTTGTTTCTCTCATGGAACTTCCTTCTTGTATCATCAAGCCATCGCCCATTAATATATCTCCAACATTCTTCAATCCCAAATTTAGGGCAATGCCTATCGTATCATCTCCAAATTCAACTAATTCCCTCATCATTGCTTGATCAATACCATGAATACGAGAAATTCCATATCCTACTTGAAGTACGGTGCCAATATTACCAACTCTTACTTCATTTTTATATTGTTCGATATGTTTTCGTATAATACTACTAATTTCATTGAGTCGAATATTTCCCATTGGCAATTATTAATTATCTGTTGAGAAATATGACCTATAACAACTAATCACTTATGTTCATCATGGTTCTAAGCAGGCCAATATTGTGATCGATCATACGTAAATGTAACTCAGTATTCAAACGACTATTCAAAGTTCTTATAGCTCTTCGTAAATCTTGGTGATATCTTCAACAGATTTCTTGATAATTTGGATCAATGTTTTGTTCATTGATATTTCCAATCCATTTCCTTGAGGATAATAATTGGATGAATGACCCTTTATAATTCCATATTCACCACAAAATTTTGTGAATTTTTATCTAATAAAAATTGAGCCATTGTCCATTATATACTTTTTTGGTACACCAAACCTGGATATAATATTTTCTTTTAAAAAATAAATTAATTGTTCTAAATCTGCATTTCTTAAATCCACTTCTTCTTTCCACTTAGTAAAATAGTCAATTGTTGTGGTGATATATGAATGGCATTTGCTATATTTAGGATTTATTGGACCGATCACATATAAACCCCATTGAGAAAATGGTCTCTCCACCATTGTTTTTTGTAATGCCATTGCACCTCTTCTCATTTTTCCTGAGAGAATCTGGCATGGAACACATTTTCTAACAAATCATAGGAATATTTGAACATAGTTGGACAATAAAAACCAACTCTAATGATCTTGTAGGATGTCACAATTGGTGAGAAATGTCCTCCACAAACCTCATTGTGAAAATTTTGAATTACTTCCATATATTTTGAATGTTTCATACATATTAACAATACACCATCAAACTTCCGTTTGAATAATAATCCAGATACTAGAACATAATGGTTTGTTTTCATTTTCAGATTTCTTCTCTTTTGAGGACATTTCGAGAGGAAATTTAATATATTTTAAATAAAATATTATATCCTTAAATACCAATCATAATTTTCCAAACTTGTTCCTTCAACTACAACATCAAATCCATTGGGGGGAGAAATGCTTATGACTTCAATCACTGTGATGAGTTTACACAAACTTCATCCTTTGACAACTTTAAAGGGTTTTGTTTCTAAATCATATTCTTGAAATTTGGCCAACCATTTTTCCCATCTTCCATCCCTAAGTTGTTGATTCAAAAACATTTTGACTGGTGAGTAAGGAACATAAGCAATGACATGAGTTGATAAAATGTATGTTTTGAAATGAGCAATTGGTTTAACCAAAGAAATGGATTATTTTTCAATGATCAAGTAATTCAACTCATAGTCATGCAAAGTTTTACTCCTAAAAGGAATTGTGAGTTATTCGTAATTTTGATTTTTTTTATTAAGGATAGAGGCAATGGTTTCATTTGAAGCAAATGAATACAATATGAACTCCTTAGCAAAATCTGGACTAACAAGCATAGGGCCAGTAGCAATGGCTTGCTTAATTTATGTGAATTCCTTTTGAATTTGTGGTGTCCATTCAAACTTTTGATCTTTCTTCAACAACTTATTTATAGGATTGACAATGGTATCATAATTAGGGACAATTCGTTTGATAAAATCGATCTTCCCAAAGAAGGACTGTACTCCCTTCAAACTTTATGTTAATTCATTTTGAATTTGTGGTGTCCATTCAAACTTTTGATCTTTCTTCAACAACTTATTTATAGGATTGATAATGGTAGCATAATTGGGGACAATTCATTTGATAAAATCGATCTTCCCAAAGAAGGACTGTACTCCCTTTTTTATGTTGGGGGATTCAGATCATTTATATATTTTATTCTTTCTGGATCAATATACAGTCCTTCTTTTCTTACAACATGGCCTAATAGTCTTCCTTCTGTTACAACAAACAAAAATTTGTTTGGATTCAATGAAACTCCATATACTGTGCACCTTTCAAAAATATGTTTGAGATGTTTGATATGTATTTCTCTTGATTTCGAATAAATTGTTAGGTTGTCATGGTAATAAACCATGAATTTTCCAATGAAGTCATTGAAATCGTGATCCATCCCTCTATGGAATGTTGCACCTGTGTTTTTCAGTCTAAATGGAATTATGACATAAGCGTAGGTTCCCCATGGTGTTACAAAATTTTTTTTTGGTCTATCTTCCTCTGCCACAAGGACTTGTTTATAACCAGAAAACCCATCTAACATAGACATTAATACAGATCATGTGACTTGATGAAGAAAAATTTCCATATTAGGCAATGGGTAATTATCTTTTATGCTAACTCGATTGATATCCCTAAAATGAACATGAAGGAAGATTTCACTAGTCTTTTTCCTCACCACTATTGGATTTGAAAGCCAGTCGAAATCTCTAATAGGAGAAATTATATCATCTTTATTTAATTTCTCAATTTCTATCTTTACTAGTGGCTTATCTTAGGATTTATCACTCTCAAGTCTTGTTTGAATGGATTGACTCCTTCTTTCAAAGGTATGATATGTTGGAATATTGATTTATCATATTCTTTCAAATCATCATAACTCCATGTGAAGACATCTTGAAAATATTAAAAAAGTTGGGTGCATTGATCAATCTCTTTATTGGTGCAACTGATACCCAAGTTTATATATTTTGGATATTCGAGACTATCGATGTTTATCTTTTGTGTTTCTTGAACCTTCTTGACAGAGGGCTCTTCCAGTGCTTTTGAAATTTTTTTTTTGATCATCTCTCGTAAAAATGGATTCCAAACTAATATGTTTCTTTGAGCTAAGTTTATGATTCTATTTATGAATTTATCCCTCTAAATTTTGATCTTCTTTTGGATCAGTAGAAGTTATGGGGTCATCATCAGTAAGAAAATTTACAAGATGCTCATCATTTTCAAAAACTTGTAAGTAGTCGTTTTTATTTGAAATTGAAGGTCGAAAGATAGTGTTTACTTGATAAGTGCCTTGTACTTGAGAATCATCTGTGTTGAAAAGGGATGCGACTACTGCTAATGAATATGCCTTTTGGTTCTTTTATCCAGGGATAAAAGATATATTGAAAGAGTTGAAGGAATCCATGAGCTCTCAAACCCTCCTTGCATAACATTTTAATTTTTCCTTCTTGATCCCATATTTCTTTCTGATGTGATTGATGATCAATTCTGAATCACTAGTGATCACCAAGTTCTCAACTTTCATTTGAAGGGAAAGAATCATACCTTGAATTAGTGCTTCATATTCTACCCCATTGTTAGTGCATGAAAATTCAAGTTTGATTGTATGTGTATGTATAATAGATTCAGGGATTTTAAAAATGATTCCTTCTCTGTTTCTAGATTTAGAACAAGCACCATCAAAGGACAAGAAAATTATTATCCCTGTTGCAACTGTCCAGAATATATGCATGGACACAACCGTTATTCCTCTCCATCTTCCACTTCCATTGTAATCACCTCACAAAGTAATGGGTGAATGGATAGTCGTTGATAATCACCAATGACACATAATTCCACTGCATCTTCCACTCCAACCACCTCGCAAAGTAATGGGTGAATGGATAGTCATTGCAAACTGCAAGTGACACATAAATGACAAATGTCTCAAGGAATTGACAGGTGCGCCACCGTAAATTGTATAATCCGTGAAAGTTGCAAATCATCGGTAATCCCCACTCGCTAAGGACAACTGCATGAATTGAAGGGAGTCATCTTATAAAAGGAGACGATGAGAATATGTTGTTATCTATCAATGTTGTTCACATGACTAATATTTCTAATTAAAAAGAAAGTTAATCTTCCACTTTTTTTTTTTATATTTTTGGTATTTTTATTTAAATTTAGATTTGATTTTCTTAAACAAGTTTTATCTATGTTGCACGAGTTTCCAGAAATAATATATATTAAAAAAATATAAAAATATTTTAGATTACAACGTATCGAGGACAATGTTAATCTAGGACAACTTTGTTCCTAAAACAACTACAATATCTAAATTACTAATTTAATTTGTACTAATAATTATATGAATATATTTAACACAAGATTGAAACTTTAATATCCATAAAGTTTTGATTAGAAAATGAGAAACAAAATTGAAAATACATATATAAAATTTTAACATCTTTTTAAAATTAAAATTTACATATATAAGCATAAAACATCTTTGTAAATTTGAAACATTATTCTTATTCTGATTGTAAAAAGATAAATATCACTACTCTTATAATATGAAAATACAATAAAAGCCAATGATATGGTTGGTTTATAGTAGCAACAAACTGGAGCAAATGCATTAAATTTTTCCCATTTCCTTTATGTTAAATCTCCCAAGTTCTCAAAACAGTTCCTAACCAATTGAGGATGTTTCCTACCAGTTCCCAAGCTCCCAGTTCCTAACCAATTTAGGACTTTTCCTACCAGTTCCCAAGCTCCCAAAAGGTCGGGAACCAATTTCGTAGATGTTGGAAATGTGGGGAGCCCAACTATGAGTTTTATATATTTTGATTATTGTCAAAATATATATTTACGTTGTAATATTAGTTTTATATAAATTTTATATTTTTAGTATTTTTATTCAAATTTAAATTTGATTTTTTAAAACAAAATTTATATTGGATATGCATATATCCAATATATATTTTTATATATAAAAGGATAGTTGGGAAATTTAAAAACATCATGGAGTTATTTTTTAAAGCCATTGATATGATTATAAATCTTGAAAAATCTATTATTTTGATGTGATGTTTCACTTGAAAAAGAATATGATTATTTTTTTTAAATTATTCCCCTACTTCGTGATTGATTTAGATAGTGATTAAAGTATATGGGATTCCACTTAAGGCCCAATTTGCACGGTGGCTCTCTGGAAGGGATACACTAGCTCTTGTTAAGTACGTATTGGAAGAAATACCAGAATTTTGGATTTCATTGGCATGGGTTCGAGAAGGTGAGAAGGTGTATTGGAGACCATCACGAAAATGTGCTATAAATTTATCTAGTTAGGAGACCAAAAAAGAAAGGACTTGTATTAGCTTCGTGTTGATCTAAAAGATTAATTTACAGTTTTAAGGTCAACCTTAAGAGGATATAATCCCTCTACATTTTTATAGAGGTGGTATTCATTTTTTTCTTATGAAAATATATACAAAAATACAAATAAATCTTGAGAAGGACCATATTTATTGTAAACAAATATTCACATTCAGAGCAATACCTGAGATTGAGACCATGTATCTTCCAAGATATTATATACAATATGTTACAAGGTTCATAAACCAAATAAGCATGAAAAATAAAAGACATACATTTCCATCACAACATTTATCAAGATAATAGACAATATCCACAGAAAGGAGACAAAAAAAATGGACCGCATATAGAAGAGAAATTTAAATGATAATTTCATTAAACACCAACAAGACTATGATGGATAAATGTTTGAAATCTCAAGATTTAAATCAAAATATTTAAGAACATAGTAATGTAATATCCCAAGATAGTTCTCTTAGAGTCTCAAAAAATAATATAAGTCTTTAAATACAAAGTAAATGTCTTTAAAAAAAATATTTGCATTTTCCCTTCAAAGAGGACTGGAATGGGGCTCCAATGGACCATAAAATGAAAATACCTAGAATACAAGAGGAAAACAATCAAGGATCAACCTAGTTTTCACAAATAACTAAGAAATGGAAGGCAATGTGACAAATGATTGTGGAAGAAAATAGACTTAAAAGGGAGGAACAAAGTTGTTGCTTGACTCACTGTGATGGAAAGATTTCATAACCCTTTACTTTCTTGGATGTGTTTCTTTTATAGATTCTTGTTGTGGATGAGGTGGCATAACCATCACAACTATTTCTTGATTTTCTTACTTGACGATTTTGATTAATGATTTCTTTAACCATTCCTCGATATACTCCCTCAAAGGAGCTACCGTGATCTCATTCCTAGTTTTGATCTCAAATAGTTCATTTTCAAATTCTCTCATGTCCATTCCTGACTAATGCAGTGTGTCATCCATTTCATTATTTCTATTAATATACCTGTCTAACCATTTTTCAACTTTTTCTTCAAAAAATTCTATTGTTTCAATAAATTCATTTTCCCAATCTATCTTTAATGCATCAAGTTGTTCTATTAATGTTTCATTTGATAAGAGCATTGTATCCATTAATAGATTAGGACCATCAAGTTCTTTGGAAAGATAAACAAGTTTAAGGAATAAATCACTTATTTATTTATTTTTTAAAACATCTATTATCATTTCTCTCAAATTTTTGAATCTCCTCAACTAACATGCATTGATTTGTTTCATCCGGGTAGTCGAAGGAAGTTTCTACTATTTTCTATGGGAATTAATTAAGCTTAAAACTTTGGTCGAGAATGTACTCTTAGATTCTTTGTAAAAGCCCTCATCATTCTCTAAATCTTTCTGCAGATATTCGTTGAAATTTGCAATTCTTGATGAAAAGTTGGAAATACTTTGAGCAAGATCCCAATTTTTTTGAATTATTTAGACTCTTTTTGTATTTTATCCCAAACATACTTTCTCATGGATTGCAACAAGCTTGATGAGCCTTTACATTTACTTTCGATTTCCAAAAACAATTCTAACACAAGTGTTGGTTGAATTGTATTTAGGGGCTCTGGAAATAAAGGTCTCGACATTAACACTACTTCCAATTTTTATTTTTATTTTCAATTCTAAAATTTCCCTTTCCATTGTATCAACAAACTTCTTCAAAGCCTCTCTGATTGCTCCATGGAATTGTACAATTTTTGATGGTGCAACCCCATCAAAATCAATTGATGATTTCCACTTTTCTGATGACTTTTTGTTTCATGTATATACTTTTTCCATTAACAATTTTTTGGATTCTCGATTGTAGGCCACGTGGTGCAAAGTAACAAATTCTTCCTTGAAAATTTGCAGTTCCTGGGTAGTTAGAGCTTCAACAATTTCCTTGGTTTCCAGTAGTCTTTTTGCATACCAGCTGGGTTCTTGAATGAGCTCGTCAACATCCATTACTCGTGGAGTTTCTTGGGTTTCAGGTATGCTCTACCATGTTGTTGGTGCATTTCTTTTTATTTTAACAAAGGTATACACAATATGGGATTTTTCAATATTTTTCCTCGATGGGTCCTTATCACCACCATCATCTAAGTCTCCAGATGATGCTTTTCTCATTTCAATACCACTGGTCCTATATTTTGTCAGGTCATCCCAACCAAAAAACTCACTAGACAGATTAATATAAATAGAGGACATTTTAGCTCATTTGTACACCCATTTAGTGCGTAAGTCTTGTGGAGAGCTGCAATTGTAGCTGAAATTGCAGTTGTAATGAGGAATAAGGGCACATGGTCATCTCTTGGTCTTGGTCTCTCTCTTGGGGATTTTCTTGGTGATATTCTTGCTAAGTATGGCATAAGTTTGAGAGAGAGTAGTATAGCGGAAGTTGTTGTAGTTGTGTATGGTACTTTTTCTATGGATATGGAGACTCTCTCTCTTGTTCACTACCCTTGGAGAAGGAATGATCTACTTGTCTTGAGTTGTTGTTGTAGTTAGAAACTAGGGTTTATTTGTTGGTTCTGGAATAGGCTTGCTAGAATTATTCTAAGTAAAGGTTAGTGTGCTCAAGGGTGGAACATGAATGCGTATGGTTGGGATACAATGATGTGACATTGTCTATCGTTAAACGAGCATACAAAAATTTCAACATGGAATTAGATTTGGTTTCCTTCATAACAATATAACCGCTGGAAGGAAGATCCTCAGTTTCCCCCATTTCCAAGCTTAGTGAGCACTTACTGAACTCACTATGAAGGTTTCCTAAGTAGGGTGCATCTCTTCCTCGGATCAAATCTGCAAATTTCTGAAGTTGAAATATTAGAGTTTCCTCATAAAAAACCCTAGGTTTACAATGTCAGTTCCTTCATGCTAGTTCCTTTGTGACAATTGCAACACCAGTTGCAATGCTAGTTATAGCACTAGTTGTAGTGCCAGTTGCAACACTAGTTGTAGTACTAGTTGCAACACTAGGTGTAGTGCCAAAACCAGTTGCAACACCAGTTGTAGTGCCAAAACTAGTTGCAGTAAGGTTTTTTTGGAATGTTGGGCCTAATATTTGATTGTTCTAGTACGTATTACCCTAGCGCATCTCCATTTACCTTTATATTGCAAGTTGGAGCAATTTGAATTTTTAAGGTTCGTCGTTGATTGTCGCTGCTTCCGGAGGTATGTACTTATATATGTTTAAACTATATCACTGTTTTGAGTGTGATTGCAAGAGAATATATCTCTAGTCCAAGAAACAATCGTATATCCATAGGGATCTCATATCCATCACATTCAGAGGAACAAAACACTCCGGGTTTGATTGTTTTCATATGCCTCTAGCTATTATGGAATTATTGTGACCTTATGAAAATCTAGTTTTATTGTGATTTATTGAAGTTATGATTATCATACAAACCTTTGTTCAAAGTTAAAGTTAGAAACTAACTTTAGTCAAAGTATTAGATTGATTAAGGATGAGATTATAGAGTTTATTTTCATTATATTCTCTAACTCATATTTCTATCAAGAAAGCATATTGTATTAAGTACAGGGGAAAAGTTGAAGAGACTACTTGGCATCTTGAGTGAAGGAGACTTAGAATAAAATCAACAAAACTCGTTCTTGAATATAAGACTCTAGGTTCTAGGTTTGATTTATTAAATTAATAAGTTTCCAATTTGCACATATCAAGTTTGATAATTTCTACATTACTAGTTGTGACAACAATCCTTAAAAGGTTCTATTACTTCTAAATACAATGAATACTTAGAAGCATGTGAGTACTATTGATATATATGCTTGCAAGATGAAATAACATCTCCTCTAGGAGATACTTCTTGTTTTTCTTCCAGGAAGGTCACCTTGGTAATAATATGATGATTACCATGAGATTGTCTTTTTTTTATTCTTGTTGACATAGATATGTTCTTATGAAAATGCCATTATAATTTTTGTTCTTCTTTTCTTGTTCTGGGAATGTTACCATGGAGGAATGATTGATCACAACACTAGAAGAGTGTTGTTCCTATTTCTTATTATTTTATTTTTATTTTGGTTTTTGTTCCAGGCAGGTCACAAGCAATAGCTCTAAGAAGGAGCTACTGTGATTATTGTTCTCGTTCTTTTTATTATTATTATAAGAGTATTATTCTTGTTGTTTTTCCCTTTTTTTCTTTGTTCTGGGAAGGTCATAGGTGATAAATTTGAGGAATCTATAGTGACGGTTGCAGGAGATAACATATTATATGGTCTCTAGTTTGAGACATGGAGAAGACTATCTGGATACGAAGTTGTCTACATGACCGTATACATCCATGTACCAATGAAAAAAAAGATGAAGAAGGGTGATTTTGTGATATACATAGTATATCATATGGAGATTGATTGCAAGGAGAAGAAGGCTCCAATGATGACCAAACAAATCCATCTAGTGAAATCGATCACTCTTCATATCAACAGGAAGAGTTAGTAGAGCTAGAAGTGCCTACCCATAATTGTTATAGTAACCAAGAAGAGACCAATGTGGTCCCATGAAACTTTGCAGGATGCAACATCAATGAGCCATATCATGAGGAGAAGATGGCTCTGAAGATTATATAGACTCATAGAGATTCAAGCTTCAGAGGGAGAATGGAGACTTATAGACTTTTAGATTCAAATGAGAGACATATTCAGAAACTGACAGAAATATTCCATGGGTTGAGAAGGCTAGATCGAAGCTTTAGAGGATTCAGGGAGATATGAGATTTTATGGGAAGATTCCCTTGCTTCAGTATAATTTGCTACAGTGACCGAGTAGGAAGCTAGTCAGAAGGATTGGGATACATATCTTTTCCTTGGTTCTGAGACCAGAAGGGAAGTAAGTGGTGACTTCCAAGTTGATCTACAAGATTAAGTATGTTGCAGATAAATAGACTAGAGATTGACAAATCTTGATTTGTGTCTAGAAGATTTTCCCAGAAAGAGGGAGAAGATTGTTTCTCCAATATATTGCTACCAATGAACATGTAGAAAATATGTTGACCAAGCCTCTATCAGGGAAAATCTTGGAGTGGTCCAAATGTTTTTTTCTTCAGTAGTGAGAATTGATGTGTTCCATAGTAGAGGGAAGTGATGAGATCCCCAGTAGTGAGAGATACTCTAACGTAGGTTGGTATGCTACCCCAACATAAGTTGGTACTCCAATGTAGTATGGTATGCTACCCCAATACAGGTTGGTACTCCAACGCAACCTGGTATGCTACCCCAACGTAGGTTGGTACTCCAATGCAGGATGGTATGATACCCCATCGTAGGTTGGTACTCAAATGAAAGTTGGTATGCTACCCAAGGGTAGGTTGGTACTCTAATGCAGGATAGTATGTTACCCCAGTGTAGGTTGGTATGCTACTCCAACGCAGGCTGACATATTACCCCACCGTAGGTTAGTATGCTACTCCAACAAAGGTTGGTACACTACTCCAGTGAAAGTGCAAAACTTCCTATGACATATAGATCTGTGATTGACAACATGACAATGAAATAGGTGTGCATAAGTGCAGAAGTAGTGATGATGATCATGCCAAGATGAATACCTTCCTCGTTAAGAGGGAGTGTTAAATATTTGAGACAGATTTTGTGTGAGTTGACGAGTTACTAGTTATGTATGAACTACATGCCGACCTGTAGTGTTGGAAATGATTCCCAGTTAGAGTGTCGATCAGTAGCATAGGAGGTTACTAGCTCGAGGGCCAACCAATAGTGTTGGAGGTGTTTTCCATATAGATGGATAATGTGAGGCTATGATGATGATACTTGTTACATGATCTGTTTGATCATATGACATCCTGTGTTGCTATGGTGATGCTACTTGTAGGCTAGTCTGCAATAACATGTGAGTCTTTCCCATGTCATGTGATATGGATGGATGCATTTGAGACCACTACATGAAGAGCATCTTAGTTAATACATCCCTAGATAAGAGTCATAGTTGATTTTTTGGTAGTTGCAGGAGGCATTAGCCACCACGTTTAACCTATGACTTAGAATAGAATATTCTGAAAGTAAGTGAACCATTAAACATATGTGTGGAAACCCTAGAATACAAGTCAGCCTAGCAGAATAAATAATATTAGAATATTATCTTCCAGAAATACAAGTCGTCTCCACAGGAAAAAGATAAACAAAAAATATAATTACCAGAAAGTTAGGTCAACCTAGCCAGAAAATTCACTGGATAGAATAATATAAATAGAGGACATTTTAGCTCATTTTTACACCTAGTTAGTGCACAAGTCTTGTGGAGAGATGCAGTTGTAGTTGCAACTGCAGTTGCAGTTGCAAGGATGAATAAGGGCACATGGTAATCTCTTGGTCTTGGTCTCTCTCTTGGTGATTTTCTTGGTGATATTCTTGATAAGTATGGCGCAAGTTTGAGAGAGAGAGTAGTGCAGCTACAACTGCTACAGTTGTGTATGGTACTTATTCTATGGATATGGAGACTCTCTCTCTTTTGCACCACCCTTGGAGAAGGAGCGCTCTACTTTGAGTTGTTGCTTCAGTTAACAACTAGGGTTTATCTATTGTTTCTAGAATAGGCTTGCCATAATTATTCTAAGTAAAGGTTAGTGTGATTGGGGGTGGCATATGAATGCCTATGCATAGGAGAAAATGATGTGACATTTTCTATGGTTAAATGAGCATACCAAAATTTCAAAAAATACCACTAGTCCTATATTTTGTTCTTGATGGAGTGCTCTTCTAAAATTTATTCGGTGAACTAGGGTTTTTGTTTGCTAATTCTCTACCATGTTGTCAGTAACCTTCATTGGAACTGATCAATTCTTCCATATTATCTAAAACTTGGTCTATCGCAACTTCAAGGATATCCAAATTATCTCCGCCCTCTTCTTGAAATTGTTCAGTTTTAGTGAAATACAAAGAATAGCTAATTAATTCCATATGTGCAGTGAACTTGTCATCCGGTTCAAAACCCTTAACAAATTTGGATTCCTTCAAGCCAAGTTGGTTAAGATGGTCTACAAGTTCACCGAGGTGGGTTATATGCTTTACAGTGAATTATCCAATTTTATGTGGTAAGGGTGTGAACTTATTTTTCCTCCTCTCGTTGAAAAAATGGGCCCAAGTTTTATACTGTCTACACATTTCCTCAGTAAAAAGTTTATCTGATACATAAAATGGGAGAAGAAAAGGATTTTCTTCACCCCCGAACAACCTAATAATAGTGAATTCCTTGGAAGTCTCATAAAATCCTTTCCCAGAGAGAAATGTGGCAACTTCAAGAGATAATCTTGATGTACTAAGGAAAAAATCAACTTTTTGAATTTTGAAATAAAATTATTGTGAACCAGGTGAAAGTTATATTGAACTTTGTGTCTATAGAGCATTGAATATCATGCAAAAATTGGTTTGATATCGAAATTAACATTCCTTTCCCTCAACAAGTATTCAAATACATGACCATAAGCAATGGAAAATATGAGGTGAGAGGTCATATAAAATTTTCAAGTCTTTTTCAAATTACCCAGCTGAAAAGAATCTTCACTCGAAATAAGGTGGGCCCGGTCTATAATGGATTTCCCATGGAAAGAAAAATGCAGGAAATATATTATATTTCTCGGTACATATGTAATATATTACAAACCAATAATATGAGAAAACAACCATGCAAAACCTATGTATGAGTATTTTAGCAAAGTTACCTCAATCTTGGAAATACTAGAGTTGTTGTTTGGGTCGACCAAGTAATTGCTTAGAAACCTCTTCCCTCCTCTATGTTGTTTCAAAATTTTTTTAGCCTCTTTGTTTTTAAGTTGTGAGATAGATGTAGGGAGTCATAACATTCTGGAAAATACTGAAGGAGCTAAAGAAATGGGTTGTTTTCCTTGCAGTTGAATCATTCTTTTCTCAGAGTTGAACTTATCTACACACCATTGAACAACTTCTTTGAAATTTGTTACTTCTAGAACGTAGCCCACTAATGCTATGCCTAAATTCCAAATTATGTTCACATTTTTCTCGGTCGGAGAAAGAGCCTTTTAGTAATTGTATGCCCTTAACCAATGAAACTCTTGATCCTCACACCCACATGTGTTTAGTGTGTCTACGCAATACAAATCCTTTTTCTTACTTAGAATCCTTTTCTCTGCTTTTGGATTTTGTAATAGATGGCACTACTGTCAATATTTATAGCTTGGCACATTAATTTTTACTTAATTTCACCACATATTGTCTTAATAGTTCAATCAATGTAAATCTTGCTTTAATGTTGCTGACTTGCATGAGATTTGAATTTATTGCAAGGTTTACGGGTGTTTCATGAATTTAATAACGATATTATGCTTACACAAGTGGCAGATGATGTGGTGCGGAAAATAAATGTGATGAGAAGTGATGTGATGTCATGATAGATGAAAAGTGTTAAGTATGGGAGTGTAATATGAAATTTGGAAAGTGAAAAATGTAGAACGCATGACTGCAGACCTCCAGAATTGAGGGTATGGAGAAAAGTAAGGAGGCCCACATCGAAACAAGAAATTCCACTAAGTATGGGATATGGTAGTTTTAGATATCGCAAAGGTAGAGGGTTCATTTTGGAGAATACGATATTGTGGACCTACGGACCTACAAACTCGAGAAAAGGTTGTCGGATGGTAAGTGCCCCCTCTTCCACATTTCAAGAAAAAATGGTCAAGTGTTGGAAAGTGAAAAAGGTGAGAATTAGGGACTGTGAAAGTAAGATGTGAATTTTGGAGGACACATGATTGTGGAATTCATACATAAAGACGTGTAATATAGAGACTTGTTCTACCTGCACCCTGCATTACTTTAATTTGAATAAGTGTTGAGAAAAATTGACAAAGGAGAAAAACACTAATGAACAAAAGACAAAGAAAAACAAGGGAAGAATCTTATGGATAGTTAAATGAAATAAAAAATTGATCACGGATGTGGATCATCATTTGGTTCCAACTATAGAACAACGACCCCCTGCGGGTTGCTGAGAATCCAAAATGTTCATCCATTGGGAAAAATGGAGTCAAAAGAAAATATGAAGGAAAAACATAACAATATGTACAAGGAATAGCAAGAATCACTATGTACAAATTTTAACTAAGGGGGGTAAACAAAAAAAATGTTTCAGATGTTGCTAGTTCACAGGAAATGACTGGATTATTCCCTTCATATCCTTGAGAAAGTATGAACTATAACCAATAACATTTTTGATTTGATATGGATCGATCCAAAGAGATTCAAATTTTGTGTGGAATTATGGTTTTTCTTTTTATTTATTCCACAAAAAAACTAATTGATCCTTTTGAAAAGACTTTGAAGTTATACTTTTATCAAAATATTTCTTGACCACCTCTTGTCTCTTATTCATTTCCAATATTTCTTGCTCCCTTTGTTCTTCTAATTAATTGCATGATTTCATTATACATTTTTTTCATTGGTGATTGTTCGTCTTTTTCTTTGTCATCTATGATAGGTGTCAAGGCATTTAGTTCCACATGCAAAGGTAATATTGATTCCTTCCCATACACCAAAGTATACAATGAATGTCCAGTACTATCTTTTGGAGTAATTCGACTTGCCCAGAGTGCATCTATCAACTTATTATATAAATTTTTGTGCTTAGCTTCAACAAATTTCTTGATAATTTGGATCAATGTTTTGTTCTTTTATTCTACCACTCCATTTCCCCCATAATAATAATTGGATGATTGGCCCATGATAATTCCATATTCACCACAAAATTTTGTGAATTTTGACCTAATAAAAATAGAGCCATTGTCCGTTATAAATTTTTTTGGTACACCAAACCTAGATAGAATATTTTCTTTTAAAAAATGAATTAATTGTTCTAAATCTAAGTTTCTTAAAGCCAATTCTTCTTGCCACTTTGTAAAATAGTCAATTGTTGTGATGATATATGAATGGCCCTTGCTAGATTTAGGATTAATTAGACCGACCACATAGAAACCCCATTGAGCAAATGGTTGCTCCACCATTGTTTTCTATAGTGGAATTGCAACTATTTTCAATTTTCCTGAGAGAATCTGGCATGGAATGCATTTTTGAACAAACTCGTAGGAATATTTGAACAAAATTGGCCAATAAAAACCAAATCTAATGATCTTGTTGGCTATCACAACTCGTGAGAAATTTCCTCCACAAACCTCATTGTGAAATTCTTGAATTACTTTGATAGATTTTGTATGGTTTAGACATCTTAACAATACACCATAAAACTTTTGTCTGAATAATAGTCCAGATACTAGAACATAATGGTTTGTTTTCATTTTCATAGTTCTTATCTCTTTTGAGGACATTTTGAGAGGAAATTGAACATATTTTAAACAAAATATTATATCCTTAAATATCATTCAGAACTTTCGAAACTTGTTCCTTGAACTAAAATATCAAATCCATTGGGAGGAGAAATTATTACAACTTCGATCCCTGTCATGAATTTACACAGACCCCATCCTTTGACAACTTTCAAGGGTTTTATTTCTAAATAATAGTATTGAAGTTTGTCCAACCAGTTTCCCCATATTCCATCCATGAGTTGTTGATTCAAAAGAATTTTGACTGGTGAAAGAGGAACATAAGCAATGACATGAGTTGATAAAATGTATGTTCTAAAATGAGCAATTGGTTTAACTATAGAAAGGGCTTGTTTTTCAATGATTGAGTAATTCAACTCACAGTCATGTAAATTTTTACTCATAAAAGATATTGTGAGTTAATATTACTTTTGATTTTTTTGAGTAAGGATAGAGGCAATGGTTTCATCTTAAGCAAAGGAATGAAATACAAACTCCTTATCAAAATATGGACTAACAAGCTAAAGGGCAGTAGTAATGGATTGCTTAATTTATGTGAATTCATTTTGAATTTATAGTGTCCATTCAATCTTCTGATCTTTCTTCAACAACTTATTTATAGAATTGACAATGGTAGCATAATTGGGGACAAATCGTCTGAAAAAATTTATCTGCCCAAAGAAGGACTATACTTCCTTTTTTTATGTTGGAGTATTCAGGTCATTTATGGATTTGATTCTTTCTAGATCAATATATACTCCTTCTTTGCTTACAACATGACCTAATAGTCATCCTTTTGTTACAACAAACAAACATTTTTTTGGATTCAATGATACTCCATATATTCTGCACCTTTCAAAAATATGTCTGAGATGCCTGATATGTATTTCTCTTGATTTTAAATAAACTGTTAGGTCATCTTGGTAATCATCCATGGACTTTCCAATGAAGTCTTTGAAAGCATGATCCATACCTCTATGGAATTTTGCACCCACGTTTTTTAGTCTGAATGGCATTATGACATAAGCGTAGGTTCCACATGGTGTTACAAACGTTGTTTTTGGTCTTTCTTCCTCTGCCACAAGGACAATTTGGTTATAACCTGAAAACCCATATAACATAGACATTAATACAGATCATGTGACTTGCTGAAGAAGCATTTCCATATTAGGAAATGGGTAATTATATTTTATGCTAACTCGATTGAGATCCCTAAAATCAATACAAAGTTGGATTTCACCAGTCTTTTCCTCACCACTACTGGATTTGAAAGTCAGTTTGAATGTCTAATAGGAGAAATTATATCATCTTTATTTAATTTCTCAATTTATATCTTTACTAGTGGCTTTATCTTAGGATTTATCACTCTCAACTTTTGTTTGAATGGATTGGCTCCTTCTTTAAGAGGTATGATATGTTGAATTATTGATTTATCATATTCTTTCAAATCATCCTAACTCCATGTGAAGACATCTTGAAATTATTTAAAAAGTTGGGTGTATTGATCAATATCTTTATTGGTGCAACTGGTACCCAAGTTTATATATTTTGGATATTCGAGAGTACCGACGTTTATCTTTTTTGTTTCTTGAACGTTCCTGATAGAGGGCTCTTCCAGTTTTTTTGAAATTTTTGTTTGATCATCTCTCATAAAGAGGGATTCCAAACTAATTTATTTCTTCGAGGTAAGTTTATGATTATGTTTATGAATTTCTCCATGTGAATTTTGATCTTCTTCTGGATCACTAGAAGTTATGGGGTCATCATCAGTAAGAAAATTTACAAAAATCTCATCATTTTCAAAAACTTGTAAGCAGTCCAGGTTATTTGGAATTGAAGGTCGAAATATAGTCTTTACTTGATAAGTGCCTTGTACTTGAGAATCATCTGTGTTAAAAAGGGATACAAATAATGAATATACCTTTTGGTTCTTTTCTTTGGAGATACAATATATATTGAAAGAGTTGAAGGAATCCATGAGCTCTAAAACTCTCCTTGCATGACATTTTAATTTTTCCTTCCTGATCCTATATTTATTTATGATGTGATTGATGATAAATTATGAATCACCAATGATCACCAAGTTATCAAATTTCATTTGAAGGGAAATAATCATACCTTGAATTAGTGCTTCATATTCTGCCTCATTGTTAGTGCATGGAAATTCAAGTTTGATTGTATGTGTATGTATAATAGATTCAGGGCTTTTAAAAATGATTCCTTCTATGTTTACATATTTATAACAAGCACCATCAAAGGAAATCTTCCAATAACCTTGAAAGGAGTTCTCTTTTTATTTATTTGGAATGATAAGTTGTTCTGGATCAAGAACAACATAGTTTCCTATTCCAGCGTCAAGATAGTTCCTCATCACCTCGTTCTCTTTCTTCCTAAAGAACACTGGTTTTCTGACTTCTATGGGAACCCTAACCATTGTTCCATCCTCATGAGGAAGCATTATAAAACTTCCATAATTCATGATATAACCTCTAATCATTGAACACCAATCTCTACCAATAACAACTCCATATGTTGGAGGCAGATATACCACTATAATAGTAAAATATGTCGTGATGTGAGGGGCCATAGTTATCCATGCACATACATATTTAATCTCCCCATAGGCTAGGACCTTTCTTGAGTCAATAACATAAATGCTTTCCCTAGTCTCATAGTGTTTCATACATTCCATTCTCAGTGCCTGCATAATTGGCAAAGGAATTATGTTGTTGTTAGTCCCACTATCAACCAAACAATTGTGTAATACAACATCATGATTTTCTATGGTAATGTAGAATGGTGGTAGTTTTCCTTTTGACTTGACTAATGAGAAGATTTTTTGTTGTTTGGAATTTATAACCGCAACTTCCATTCTTGTATCTCGGTCATCAAGTATCCTTAACACATTTTCTCTTTGTTGTGTTATCTTGACTATTTCCATGAAAGAAAAAGTAATTTTTTGTTTAGATAAATCATCAACCACATTATAAGTCATATGTTGCAGAGTCTTTACCTAGCTAGTAACAACTTGTTGCTTCTCTGTTTCTGCTTGATTTTCTTTTGTCTTTTCCTTTTATGGAGATTCTTTTGACTTGAAATTATTTGCTTATGCTCCTGTTTGGACAACATTTTCTTGAAAAATATCAGAATATTCTAGTTCATTAAAAGTATAAAAGGACGATTCCCTTTCATCCATCTCTACCGATTCCAAAATCCAATCTTGGATGATGTTTGCTTCTTGATCAATATCTTCAAAATTATCTTCCTCAAGAGTTTCTTCCAACACAACAACATTAGGGTTTGTCACTCTAGGAGCCCTTAGTTTATGTTCTTCATTTATGTCATTATTTAATATTCTCTACTCCTGGATAGCAATTCTTCTTTTTTATTGAGTAGGAATTATTGGGTTTTGATTTGCTGGGGCGTAATTTTCGTCTCTTCTTAATCTTGTTATTTCATATTTCATTTTTCAAATGGTCCTATTCATTTGAGTTATTTCCATTCTTTTCCTTAATTCTTGGGTCACAATTGGATTAGTTCTTACATTAGGGATAACACCCTAGAAGATTCCCCCACCAACTCCTCATTTTCAACATTCTTCGAGGTTGATTCTCCTTGATTTGATATAGTAAGATTATCCATTTTCCTTTGAACTTTATCAAGGATGATCTCAGGATCAACATTTGTCTCCATCATAATTTATTCCATATTTTTTTCTTTACACATAGCTCCATATAAATCTTCTATTTGTGCAATTCTGATAGGATATTTTACTTTTGCTGGAATAACATCCAAGTATAACTGGATTTTTTTTTTCTCTTTTGGAATTTTATTTAACATCTTGAAAAATCACAAGTTGAAGTCTCTAATTCTCTCTCCCTTTTTCAAATGTATTTGAGTGAATTGTGCAAGGTATGGTATGCAAATGGGGGTGAAAACATGGTCATGAACATAGTCTCTAAATCATCAAATGAATAAATTGACCAGGAAGGAAGAGACATGTACCATTGATAAACCAAGCATATCAATGTTTGTAGAAAAATTCTCACCATCACATCATCATGTTCTATTATATGGATTTCACATATAGTCAAGAATTGGTCCATATGTCTCTTTGGATCGATCACTTCATCTCCTGAAAATACTGGTAAGACTCCTTGTGGAAGAGTAGGAAATTGGTGTTGTTCCCCTAGAATATTGAGTGGGATATTTCTAACCCTTCTTCATGGAATTCTTTGTTCCTCATTTATTTCTTCAAGAATATTTTCTCTTTCTTGTTTGTCACCCATTGTTTGTGTCTCTCTTATCTCAGATCTATAACTTTCTCCAACTTCAGAAGTTTGAATTTGTTTACTCTTACTTCTTGTTATTGGAGCCTTGTATGTTTCTAGTATTTTCTTAATTTCCTTCTCTTTGTCTTTGTATTCTTACGATTTCTCTTTCTTCTTCACGAGAAAGGGTTTCCCACAATCTTTCAATCTTTTCTCATGTTCTCATTGTTTTTATTTCCAAGTTATACAAGTGATGCAATACACTTTCTTGATTTCTAAGACCAATTTGCAAATTCGATTGATTGGGTCTAGGTTAAGTCATTAGATTTCGGTCAATGAAACTAGCCTTTTTCTCTCCCTAGTATGGTCACCAAAAATGTTGATCTAAAAGAATTTTTTACGGTTTTAAGATAAACCTCATGAGGATATGAATCCCCCTACATTTTTATAGAGGTGGTACTCCTCTTTTTCTTATGAAATTATATACAAAAATATAAATAAAGCTTGAGAAGGACCGGACTTATCGAAAACAAATATTTACATACATGCATAAATTTACATCATAATACTAAGAAATAAAAATTATGCAATTTTACAACTCCAACAACTG
>JZKD02S1880195.1:125610-160940 GCA_000966675.3 Picea glauca | reverse complement strand
AATTTGGCTAGGACTATGAGATGTTGTTCCCGAACTCTAGCTGTTGAAATTGGAGTCTTGCATTCTTATATTTCGTTTTCTTCAAAATTGTCAAAACATTGTGGGTATTCCTACCACATGTTTTCTTCGTGCTCCCATGTAGCATCTTCAATACCATAATAGGTCCATTCAACCTTTACTATCCCTATGGATTTTTTTACTGAGAAATTTTGCTTTCTAGTCCATGATGCAAACTAGTTCCACCCGGAAATCCCCTTCGTGTTTCACCTGGATCACAATCCAATCAATTATGTGGTTAGGGTTAGGCACATATTTCTTTAATAATGACACATGAAATGAATTATATGCACTCTCATGGACATAGGAAATGCTAGCATATATGCAACTTGCCCTACCTTTCCTATGATTTCAAAAGGTCCACATTATCTTCCTTCCAACTTTGGGAAACTTCCTAATATTAGTGAATTTATCTTTTCTTTCACTTTAAAAAATACATGCTTGCCAACTTTAAAATATCTGGAAAATTTGTTCTTGTTTGCATAACTTTTCTTCCTATCAGGGGAAGCTTTTAAATTCTACTCGATCTTTTCCATTTTATCTTCCATTTCCTTCAACAAATTTTACCCAATAACCACTCCATCTACTGTATTATCCCAACTCATTGGTATGTTACATTTCCTACCATACAATGCTTCAAATGTAATCATTTTTAATGAGGCTTGATAGCCACTATTGTAAGAAAATTCAACTAAATGAATATAATCTTCCCACTTTGATGGTTGGTCCATCACATACATTCTAAGCATGTACTCAATTATTCTATTAGTCCTCTTTGTTATCTAACACTGGGTGATACATTGTACTAAGATTTAGATTTGTCCCAAAGCCCTTGAACAAACCTTTCCAGAAATTTGATGTAAATTTTGGATCTTTATCTAAAACAATTTCCTTAGGCACCCCATCTATCCTGGAAATTTTCTTCATGTAGATTTATGCAATATTTTCTACCTTGTGTGTAGTCATCGCATGCATAAAATGTGTTTCCATAGTTAATTTATCCACCACCACCATGGTGGAGTCATGTTGCGACATTGTTCTGGGTAGCTTAGTAATAAAACTCATTGTGACTACTTCCCACTTCCATTCTAGAATGGACAATGGTTGTAGCAACCCTCTTGGATGTGTATGTTTAGTCTTCACCTTCTGGCATTTTAGGCATCTGGCTATATATTTAGCGACTTTTTTCTTCATTCCAAGAAAAAAATATTGGCTTCTTACAACTGCAATTAACTTCTAATATCCTGGGTGCCTAGAATATGACACACATTTCCCTCAACATTGTATTTTTCAACTCACTCAAATTTGACACATATATTTTTCTTTTATACATGAATATTCCATTCTCTTGTAGATTATACTATTTAAGCTTATGTTGTAAATTTCCTTGCTATAATGTTTCTTTTACTTTCAAATATTTATGATATGAATTTGTTGATGCAATAATTTTATCTTGTGGATCAGTTCTTTACATGCTAATGGATGCAATATGCATCTCATGTGCTCTTCTTTTGAGTGCAACATCAACTTGATTTTCCTTTCCTTTTATATGCTTAATCTCAAAGTCATATTCACTCAGAAATTCCAACCATCTAGTTTGTCTGACATTTAATGTTGGTTGTCCAAACAAATGTTTCGAACCACAGTGATCTATTTTGAGCACAACTTTTCTACCCATGATATAATGTCTCCAAATTTTTAGTGCATGAAGAATGGCTGTTAATTTCAAGTCATTTGTAGCATAATTCCTCTCATGCTATTTTAATTTTCTAGATTCATAGCATACCACGTGATGTTTTTATGTGGGGACTCCACTGAGCCCTTCCTTTCATCTATCAGTGCACACAACATAGTATTCATTTAGATAAAAAATATTCAATATTTGAGCACTAGAAAATATGTTATTCCATTCACACTTGGGATTCCATTCAAATTTCACTCCCTTCTTTTGCAAAGAAGAGACTGGGCTTGCAATTTTTGAAAAACCTTTTATGAATATTTGGTAACAATCGACAAAACCCATGAATGATCTAACCTCTGCAACATTTCTTGGCATTTCCCATCCTATAAGGGCCTCTATCTTCTCAGGATCAAATGATATCCCTTCTATGAAATTGTATGCCCCAAGTAGTGAATATTCTTTTGATAAAATATGCATTTACTTATCTTAGCATACAATTAATGCTCTCTTAACTTTTTTAGCACTATTATTAAATGTTGTTAATGTTCCTCCTCTATTTTTCAGTAAATGAATATATCATCAAAGAAAAAAATTAAAAAATTCTCCAGGTATTCCCTAAACACTCCATTCATCAGGCATATAAAAATAGTTGGGGCATTTGATAGTCTGAATGGTACTACCATGAATTCATAATTCCTATTTCTTATTATGAATGTTGCCTTGTTGATGTCTTCTTCCTTTATCCTCACTTGATGATACCCGATCTCAAGTAAATATTGGAAAATATTCTTGCACCTTTAAACTGATCAAATAAGTCATCAATCATTGGAAAATGACATTTTTTCTTTATGGTGACCTTATTCAACTGTATGAAATCAATACACAACCTTAAGTTTCCATCTTTATTCTTCACAAAAAGAACTGGGGCACCCCAAGGTGACACACTTGGGCATATATACCCCTTCCTTAACTACTCTTTGAACTGCATCTGCAACACTTTCAAATATGGGGTGACCATTATGCATGGTGTCTTGGATACTAGGGAAAATTTTGGCACCAAATCGATAGAGAAATCAATGGCTCTCTTTGGTGGAAATCCTGGGATTTCTCCAAAAATATCTTCAAAATCCCTTAAGATTGGATGGTCTTCAATACTTCCCACTTTATCTTTGGTTTCCTTTTCCATATGGGCTAAAACAATCTGTCATCCCTTCCTAAAACTCTTTTTCAACTGAATAGCCAAAATTTATCTAAACGCTGCAACTCTTGGAATGCCTTGAACCTTTCCTTGTTTCCTTTCTTCATCAAGACATTTGATTGTCTTGTTCTAACAATCTAGGATAACATGGTGTTTTTCCAATCAATCCATTCCAATTAGACAATCATATGAATCTCATGGTATGATGTTCACATCTACCTTTGTGTTGAGTCCATTCATGTCTACTATAAAATATTTAACCAACTCATTGATCTTCCTCTTAGCCCTTGTGGCTAACTGAACTAACTAATATTTCTTATGCTTACTCCTTTGCAAGTGAAATATTTAAACAATGTTAGATTTAATGTCAATATGGCTAGCTCCATAATCAATTAAAATTGCTATAGGTTGGTTGTCAATATTACCTTCCACTTCAAATTACCTTCCACTTCAATAATGGGGGATTGATTTTCTTCATGCTTGTTGTCCAAGGCTACATAAATTCTTGGCATGTTCCTCCCATGTCTTCCATTTTTCCATCCTCCTGAATTTGTGGATATTCCTCATCCTTTATCCTTTGTGAGGGTAGTCCCTATATAAGTGATTTCCCTCACATACCCAACATTGTATAGGTTGTTGCCTTGGCATTTTCCCAAATGAATATGCAATATTGTACTCATTTTGGGTTGAATGACTTTTTTGATTTTCTTAGGAGTTGTTCTTGAAATGGGGTGGCTTAAAATATTTCTTCATTTGATCATTTTTACCCTTCATATTATCATTCCAATATTTTTGGAAAATTGGCCTCCCTCTACTGTACTCATAAAGATGCTTTTCTCTCCTTATGGCTTCCTCTAAAGTCCTAGGGTTATCATATTGTATCTTGTCATTGTATAAATAAGGTAACCCACTATGAAACCTTTTGATTTTTACCTTCTCATCCTTTATGAAGTCAACATATTTCAACAACTCAAAGAACCTCTTCTCATATTCATCCATTGTCATGCTTCCTAACTTGAGTTCAAAGAAACCTTTATTCTTTGTTTCATAATAATGCTACGAAAACTATTTCTCTTGGAAATATCCTTTGAACTACCTCCATGAGATCCTTTTCTCATCAAGGTGTTTGGCTTGCTTAAGCTGGTCCCACCACATGATTGCCTTTCCTTGCAAGTGGTATTGTAATTCTAGCTTCTACCCTTGAGGGGTAACCATGTAGCTGGGAATATTTCTTCATTTCCAATAGTGAGGCCTCGACCTCTTCTCCTTTCCTATGCTCACCATTGCAATTTAGTGGCTTAAGTTTTTTTATTTCACCTTACAAGATGTCTACCTATGGATTTCTTCTTTTCCTCCTAACATGAGACACACGTGGTATGTTCCCTGGCCCTAAACATTCATGATATATTATAGTTTATTTCTCTAGGGAATGATGGTGCATGCTCATACTTCTTGGCTTCTTGTCATTCCCATGATCATCCATTTTATTATGGGATTTGGATGTGGTCACTTGTCTAGCACTAGTTGCTTGCTTGGTTCGAGAGTATTTGTTGGATTGACTATGCTACATATTCAAACTATGAAGTATCTCTTCATGAGCCTTCATAATCCTCTCATTATCTTCCCTATATCTTTTCACTTCTCTCTGTAGACTTCTCATAGTTACAGGCTTTCGTATACCTCTCCTTCCATTAGACTATGTCTCAACATTTCCCATGCTAACATGAATACCTTTGACCTCTTCTTCATGGATGTAAGATCCCTACGTATATTCCATAGATATAGTCATCATATAAGAACCAAAATTGTTTTCTTGTACCTCCAATTCTGCAAGAAATGTGCATGCAATAATTATTGTTAGCATATGCATACTATAAAACATTTCATTAACTAAATTACAGGTTATTCTTCATCTCAATTTATGAAGAACATAATGCAATAATTCAAAATATGATTCCTTAGGCACATTATTCTATGAAACAACTCTCCAAAGGTTGTACTCATGCCTCATTTTGAGTTCTGAGTGAAGTGTTACAACATTCACAAGCTGCAATTTCCACTCACTTACTACTACAAAATTTTCTTTATTAGTTTCTGAGGAAATTTTTAGCACCAAATTGAAAATTTTGGGTGGATATATGTTTTCTCGTCCTCAAGGACCTTTCCAAAGACTATTTGTTTGCCCAAATCTGAGCTCCAAGATGAAAGTTATGGTCCGAAGAAGTTTAGACTGTTTTCCCATTTTATCCATGTATGCTACACGTGTCTACTTTCTCTTTCTGCACATTTTTACATACCCAGATTCCAAATTTGGATCCATGGTTGTCTTCTATGGTTCACAAGATTTCATATACTACTCCTATGCCTCAAACAAACTTCTAAGTAAGAATTTATGCCTTTGGATGTAAACTGGTGCTGAAAGTTTACTTGAGTTGTTTCAACTATAACTTTCTCATACGAGCTCTATTTTGCGCCCAAAGTAGCTCATTGGAAATATATCTCCAAGTTATTTTATTTAAATTGTAGAGACAATGTGTCCCATTAGTACACCTAGTTCTTGTAAAAAATGACTACTTAAAAATGTCGTTTAGGGTGTGAAAATCGCCCCGAAAGTTCAAGGCCTTCGAAAATTTGAAAATTTTATATAAAATTGATTGTTTTACAATTATAAAATCATTTTAATCTAAGCCATTGATCTCAAAGTCGGGATAAATCTAGATCGTTTATTTCCCACCTCTGAACTCTTTCAATGATCGTTGATCTGTGATTTCTTTCGTAAACCAAAATTGCTCATTGATTTCCCCGAACCTTGATCATCAACCATCGACTATTTCTCTTGGCGACCAATGTTTTCCCACGAATCTCATCAAACAACGATCATCAGTGATTGAGCATCGACCATTTATTTTGGAAACCAACTTGTTTACAATTTTCATCGAATCCCGACCATCGACAATCGACCATCTCTTGGATGACATGGAAAAACATGACATCATCCTCTTTTCCTTTCATCGATGATCGACACTTTCTCTTGGATAAATTGAACACCTCACTAAATCAGTCAACCCCCATTCATTATCTATTGGTGATCGACGATTTCCTTTAGACACGTGAATTATTTCACCAATTTTTGTCGATCCTTGATCATCAACCATTAATGATTGGATATTTCCTTCGGTTGAACAAAACTATTTTCCAAATTCACCAATTTGATCATCGACCATCGACAATTTTTGTGGGAAACTAAAACTCTTTTGGAAATCTCGTCGATCCGACCATCAACCATCGACGAATAATTTTGGCGAACTCCAACACTTAGAAAATTTTGACCCAATCCTAGATGAATCTGGACCATCGATCTTCCATTCAGAATGATATTGACTGTTGTTCTGCTCCAACTTCCAAACGACTGATAACGAATCTAGACCATCGATCTGTCTCATTTTTCCAATTGCTAAAAATGAATTTTAGTCGTCAATCTGCTAGACCATGCCAAACTCTAAAAAACCCTATAATTTTTTAAATCTATTCATGATGAATATGGGTCATTGATCTCGAAATCAAACACAATATCGACCATCGATTCATCAAACTTCGCCCAACTCTATAATGACCATTAAAACATGCAATTCAACCTTCCAAGTCGAATTTTAACTCTGCAACTCTACATATAAGCACCAACAATCATCATTGAGATGGTTTTGAGACAATTTTAAACTATATGGTTTATAAATTTGGGGATTTCACTTTGAATTCATTTTTTTCCCTAAATCTGTCACACAACAAATTCATAACAATAAAATTTTACCAAATTCACACTAGTTCTTGGCCCATACAGGTCCAATGTTGAACCAGAATCTTTGATACCAATTTGTAACAACCCCTAGATGAATCGAGGATCATTTCTATGTGGAAAACACATAAAACATAAATTTTTTATAACTAAATTCCCGTAGCTTACCAACTATGAATTACACATAGATTTAACTATTGTCTGATATAATAATTAAAAGCATCTACAACATGCTAAAAAAGGCATGAATGCAGTTTAAATAACTATTTCAACAACATATACATCATTCTCAAACACATAGTTAATACACAACAATTAAACTCATAATGAAACACATAAACAAGATAAAACACTTATATTCTAAAAATGGTTGTGCAACCAGTTGCTTGGGATAGACGTTCCATCCAACCATAGACTTGTTGTTCCAAATATCAATAGAAAGTTACCCCTAAGCTGGGGATAGCATACACAAAATAGGGTGGTTTCTCACTATCCACTCACAATTCAAAAAATCCCACAACCCACTGGTATTCTCCTACAGCTATCCTGATTTTCCACTATCTCTCTTCCTCTCAACCTACCTAACCCAAGGAATGTACCCCTTCACTATTGTCAGTCCATCGGTCGTCCCATTCATTTATTATGGTATTTCTGGCACATGTAACTAGGAATCTCTCTATTGAGAAACTCAAGGGAGCTCATTGCTGGGAAAACTACCAGGAAAAACAACAACAATCATTGGTTGCTACAACTCCTAGCTCTTCTTCCATGCTCTCTACTTGTTGTTCATGCAAAATTGTTGATTGTCCAAAAGCGTTGTAACTGCGCATGCGAATTTTCCTCTCTATGGTTACTTTTTTGACTTACAATCTTCCCCAAACTGATTGTACTCATCCCCCACGCTCCCAATAAATATGGGATGTGACTTCTAACACCCACCCTCTTACATGCATTTAATGATTAGATTTGGGGACACTCAATCAGAAAAGAAAATAGAAGGTTCATATACCAATGGTAATTTTAGGAAGTGGGTTGAATTAATAGACATAGGTAATTCCCTCTTGGACCCCTCTTAGACATTCTCTTAGTCCCTCTCCTCTCTTGTGGATTAATCACCCCCCATTTTTGTCCATGTCCCCTAGCAGCTGGCATCACATTTTATTATTAAAATTAAGAAATACAATTCACATATGCATCACTTGGTCATGGCCACATTTCATATCTACATGATGCATTAATTAAACTGAGGATTATAGTGGGGACGTTAAAAACCCCCTAAGAGATAGTGTCTAAATTTATGTAGGGAATAAACCATAGCAAGTCCTTCACGTTTTGTGGTTGTGCATTTATGTTTAGCTTGTGAAAATTTTTGACCTACAAAATATACTGGATGATCGATTATTCTTTCATCTAGTTGTCCAAGAACTATTATTAATGATATCTCGAAGGCATCTACATGTACATGAAATTCTACCTTCCAATCAAGGAACACTAAGATGGGAACACCTGCCATTTTTTCTTTGAGAAAATTAAAGGTAGCTTCATACTCAGGGGTCCAAAAGAATATATTTTCTTTCAGACTCTATGATGGAGTCATAGTTGTGAATGAATCTTCTGTAGTATCCAATATGTCCTAAAGTATAACGTAGTTATTTAACATTAATTAGGGTAGGCATATTCAGAATAATATCTATTTTGGCATGATCAACCAAAACTCCTTTCCTATAGACAATGTGTTCCAAGAGAGTGCCAAAAGGTGCACAAAAGATACATTTCTTCAAATTGAGGGAAATCAGATTTTACTACATTTGTCAAACATCAACTACAATGGCCCAATGTGTTCCTTCAACAAACTCTATATAATCCAATCATATCCATATATACTTCCAAAAATGTATGGATGCAGTCCCTAAAAGTTGTAATCGCAGTTTGCGAAAAAATTGTTGAAACATTCTTTCACCCAAAAGGCCTTACATTATATGCAAAATATCCCCACAGAAGTAGTCTTATTTTTGTCTTCTTCCATAATGCATACTTGATGGTATCCTAAAAAACCATTTGTAAAAGAGTATGCCTCCTTTCTTTCAACTTAGTCTAGCACCTCCTTAGTGAAAGGGATTGAGAATGGGTCATGAACACAAGCATAGTTTAAGATACTAAAGTACACATAGAATTTGGTATCTTTCTTATTCTGAATGACAATATGGGTGATCCAATCAGATTCATCCAATGAAAATATCAATCTTGCAACTAACATTCTATCAATTTCTTTCTTTATCTTATCTTTAAATATGAGATTGAGATGATATGGCGAATGTTTGATAGGCTTAACATCTAGCTACGACCCTATTTTCATTTCCCCCACCTCTACCTTGATACCTTTCATCTCTAAAAATCTTAAAGAAAATAAATCTTCATACTTATTCAACAATGTTTCAATTTTGGACATGGTCTTTTCATCCCAATAGTCTCCTATGGATGCCACTTTAGGTTTTTCCTCACTCGACTTAAGAGACCGATGATAGGGATTATTGGTTGCACTTATAATATCTTCCTTAATCTCTTTTGATCTTTTAGATTCCTTAAAAGATAAATGCCACAACTCCTCTAGGTCATTTGCATCTTCTCCACTCTAACCAATTTTAGAGCAACAAAGAGGTAGGTCAAAGGGGTAGGTCCAAGTGTGTAGTAAGTTCTTACAAAGCAATCATCTCTTGATGATAGGGACAAATGATAGGAGAGTGTTTATTCTAGAACTTGTCATTAAGAAAGACTTTCTTAATGAATTGCAAGGCTACAATCACTTGAGAGGTCTTACCAACAAAAGAGTAGTCTACCTCCTAGCTTCCTCATGTAAGTACCATGCCTTAGGAATGAGCCCAAGCATATAAAAGAATTTTGAACTCAAAACTAAGGCTGCAAACCTTCCTTTCCCACCTTTGTATGAAATTCTCTACATGAATAAAGGGATATGTTCTACCTTCATACAATTCTAGAACCACAACGTCTTTACCTTTACTCAAAGATAGATATTGAAATTCAAATTCAGGAGGAGGAATAAACCGGTATATCATTGTTGATTGTACTTCATCCCAAGTAGGCAAGTCTTCTTTATTTGTAGCTTACCCTCGAGTAGGAGTAGCCCTTAAGGCCGCATCTAAAGCAGGTACTCTCTGTTCTTCTGCAACTCTGTACTCCATTGTTCCAATGTATCTAAGAAATCTTCCAAACTTATGGTCCCAACATATACAAGTGGATCGTATAACTCGGTTCCAATCTAGCAAAGCTTCTGGATGCTATATCATGCCTTTGGTTTTTCCTTTCATACAAAGCCTCCTCTGAGTCATCCTATATTTAAATAACTAACGTTGCGTGTTTGCAGTGCTGAGTCACTCTACTTGTTGTAACTAGATACATTATAAATTTTGGATGGCTATTACTATGCTTCGCAAATTCAAAGATAGTACTTCCATAGATAATCATCATGTTTATAGCTACAATTTAAGGGAGTAGTCTAAAACGTTCTACTTTTAATGGGTTTTGGGTATTTTTTCTATTTGATTTTGCTCAAAATTTAATAATAAATAATTGGATTTATAGAAAGATAAAACGTTTAACCAACACCCAATTTAAGTGCATGAACAAACTGCCTTAAAATAGATCATGATATTTGCATCTTTTCTAATTTTCGGACCTCCGAGCAGTCTCTATTTCTGTTGTGAGAGTGGAATGTAATTTTCGGACCTCCGAGCAGTCTCTATTTCTGTTGTGAGAGTGGAATGTAGCGAAGTGAAATGCATACAGAACGAGAGAAAAGATCCAGTGACTAAATCCTTTTAGAATTGAGGCGAAGATCAGCTTACAAGATAACTGAAATGCTAAATATAATATTTGTTTGCAAAGAGTGTGAATGGGCTGAAATTATGATTAGCACACGACTCCTACAACTTTGCCATCGTAATATTCTGAATAGCATGAAATCTAGAGATTAATGGCATCAGAATCCGCCCCTTGATAAAATGCACTGTCAAGATTTTTATATGTCAAGATTTTTATATGCTGATGATTTATTTAGGGAATATTTGCTTAAAATTAGATGAGAAATTATTGGATTCAACTGTATTTAATTTTTTTATCATGCCTAATTCATTTTTACATTCAAAAATAAATTTTAAATAACAAAAAATAGTGATTTATGTAAATTTATATAACTGTATTAAAAACCATTTCATAAAACAGCTAACCAACACCCTTTTATATAGTCCTGACTTGGCTTTTATGATACAAAGGAATGCACGATTGATCCTTTTGAACCTTGAGTTCCCTGTGTATATGTAGGTGAGAACAGATCCTGCGCATAAGCAAGATTGAAGGACTGCCTACCCCCAAGTCATGAATGAACTGTAACCATAAAACAAAATGCAAAAGAAAACTGCTAAAACAAAGCGCTGGAAATGACAGTTTTCCTTTATTATTATAATATTTTTTTATATGAATTTTGTGTGTTTTTGCATAAGATTTAAGATTTAAATGGAAATAAACTAAAAAACCAAGAAATGAAGACCAGAAAGACAACATAAATGCATAACAGACCATGATTAAGTTTCATTAATTGCAAAATTGTTCCATACGGAAAACCTCAGTTGGCGTAACACTCTCCTTCAAGACCCTGTGAAGGCAGGACCAGGAGTGTTTCAGGACTGTTCCTGATGTTTACGAGACCGTACGGGAACAGCCAAGCCAACAAAAGAAAAGCAGACAGAAACGGGACTTGGACTCTAAATGAATCAATGAAAACCCGTGCGCACCATTTTCCCTCCGCACATGCAATTACAGATCAGAATCACTCTTTACTGGATAACCAATACTGTAAGGTAAACAGATGAACAATCTACCTTAGATGAACAATCTACCTTAAAGAACCAAATATAAATCTCTGCCCTCTTCCTTCTCTTGTCACTTTGAAGAAACCCCTGCTACCAACAGAGAAATGTCCTACAGGAAACAATAGAATGGAAAAATGAATGCAAAATGGGATTAATTGCTGGCTCTCAGCATACGATTGCAAGGGAATTTCGGAACCCCTGCTCAGCTCCTTGAACCTGCATTGAAAAACTCGCTGAGCAGTTGCAAACGGTTAAGAGAAACATCTAGAAAAACCCGAATTTGATCTCTGACTAAACTCTAATTCGACTGGGGTTCCACCAACTTAGAAAGACGAAAGTTTTAATGGAACTTTGTTAAATATTTTCAAATAAAGTTATGTTTTGCGTATTGTATTTGAAAAATTATGCAGGTATTCTGGCAGCTAGTTTTTGGGATACTCTATTGAAGAGTTTGTCGAGAAGTTGGGAGGTTATTGTAAAACTTCACAGGAAAAGAGCTAATACAAAAGCCAGATGGAAAAAAAATCTGTCCCAAGCTATTTTTAACCTCGTAGAAGTTAAAAATACTTTCTTCCTTTTTTCCTAAACTAGTCACATATTCAATCTTTGTCTACAAGCTTAAATGCAATCTAAGATTTGCAGATAGACAACCGAGCACTCCTCACATGCATAGTCACAACTTTCATGCAATATATTCAAAACGTCTCAAATCTTCTTTGAAAAATGGATGTCTTACAGCCTCAGAAGCTTCCAAGCGTTTTGAGTGTTCAAACTTGAGAAGGCCCTCCAACAAATACAGGAAGATCTGCAGACTGCATCATTAAATCACTAAATCCTGATAACCTCTTTACTGCTCTGGGGCTTGGTGCTTTCTTGATTACAGGATGTGGAAAAGGCCCTAATACTCCTACCCTCATAGCAAGATTGCATACTCCTACCCAAATTATGGTTTCTAAAGTTCACATGAAGAACTAGGCCCTCACATGATTGCATACATATACTTAACAATTGAAAGTCAACAACAAATTCCAATACACAATTGTGGAGAAAAATTACAATGAAAAGGGACATTCGAGGTGGTATAAACTCATTAACATATTGTCAATGATGATGGACGAAATGCCCTATGTCACTAAAAACTAACCATAAAAAATCCTTGATGATTAAAAAGTGACCCAATCCCTTTATCTGGCCAAAAAATTCATTGGAAACGACCACTAACCATTGCCAAAAGCTAAAAAAAAAGCCCCCTTTTCGTAAACTCAAATATTTTTTGTGATGATCCTTGACTACCACTAATATTTTAAAATTATTTTTTTGGTGGCAATCTTGAATCATTGTTAACATATATTTAACATTTAATATTAAGTTTTGGCATTGATTGTATAACATATATTTTACTTTTATTAGCTTAAATTTTTAATATTAAAAATTACAAATGATATCGCCATTTTACTATGTTGGGTGATGATGATCCGGATTTTATGAGCATAACGAAATGAATACAAATTTATATTATTAACACAGAGATATAGTGAACAATAACAGAGATGCAGTAAAACTTGGATTCTATTCAATAAAGAACTATGTTGAAACTGTAAAATGCACACTGAAACAAGCTTGCTAGAATGACAACGACTTATCTCTGAGAAGAGATGTGACGGTTGCGCTCATTCACAAAAAGATGATTACAATGAGGCTTCAAAGGCCCTTTTACATTAAACATGAATGCCAAAAACCTAGACATCCAAAAACCTAACCCTAAGAGATGAAGCGGAAAAAGTCATGTTGGGGTAAGTTGGTACATCAACTTCTCAGGGTCGTAAATTTTGCATACGATCTCTATTTTAGGTGCATAATAGTCCGTTGGAAATGTTTATCCGAGGAATACACATTATGCCATCACACTCTAACTTAGTTTACACTATGACTGTGGTGGGCCCAAAAAACGTTGTTTAGGGCCTCAAAACGACCCCGGAAGTTTAGGACCCAAAAATCTAGAAAAAACCTACCAAAATGAAAACTGAAACTACCAAGAGGAAATTTGTATGTGATCCAGTTGGATTAGGTGGGTGGCCACCGATATCCACCTAGATCAATCCTCCCCCCCTAGAAAGAAATGTTCTCCATTGTGTTGAGTTCCCCCATAATATGAGGAAATTTATGTTGAATTTGGCCCCGGGTGAGCCACTTTCCTTGGTGTAGGAGCTGCCCTGCTTTAACAACCTGATAAAGATGGATTTTCTATTGGCGAGTTCCATTTACATGTGTTTCCACGATCTGATCAGTGGATTCCTATTTCATGCAGTCACGATTGAGCTTTGTCAGTGTCAACTGTTCTGCTAGCTTTGAGGTGTCCAATAATGGTGGAAAGTATGGTCGAAGGAGGTCCGCTTTAAAAACCGGGTGCAAGCCAAGGAAGGGGTAAGCGTTGAGCTGAAAAGCAGTGTCACCCACAACCTTGTTGATGATATAAGGTCCATAGCGTAGTGGATGAAGCTTCTGACGGGATCCTGAAAGACGTTCTTTCTGCAAGTGCAACCAAACTTTATCTCCCACCTGAAACTTGTGTGGCACTCGGTGTTGATCACGACACTACATGTACTTGGCATTGAACTTCTATAAAGTATATTGAACCTATTGGCAGATGTGTTGGATCCACTCAATGAATCAGGTAGCTTTGTCAGCTTCAGTTTGAGCATAGGATGAGTCTACCTAGGTGGCCGCAAGGTGTAGTGCAACATCCATGGGACCCAATGGCTGAAATCCCAACTCCAACTGAAAGGGGTTGTGGCCAGTTGAGTTATGTATGGCTCTGTTGGAGTTGTGTTGAACATAGGAAAGACTCTCATCCCATGTGTGGGGATGCTTGGAATTGTACATGCGTAAGATATGCACTATCATATGGTTGAAGAACTCAGTTTGGTCATCCGTCTGGGGGTGGACGACATTGGATTTGGTGAGCTTGGTGTCTAATAGTGACCAGAGGCTTGACCAGAATGTGTTGAGGAACTGATTGTCCCGATCCGAGACAATGGTTTGTGGTATCCCAAAATGTACCCACATTCATTTGAAGAAGAGCTTGACAGTGGCCTCTGTTATGATGCTCTTCTTGTAGGTGACCAGAATCACCATCTTAGAAAAACGATCAACCACCACAAAAACACAATCATTTACCCACTTGGTTTATGGAAGACCCGACATGTAGTCCATCGAGATGGATTCCCATGGCCTTTCAGGAGTAGGCAGAGGGGTGTACATGCCTTGTTTCTTAATGGTCGGTTTGGAAATGGTGCAGGCAATGCAAGACCTGATATATTTGCTGACATGTTGTCGAACTTTCGTCCAATAGAAATTTTGTTACAGCACTGCCACTCTCTTTTCTACACCGAAGTGTCTTTCCACTCAACAATACTAGTGGGACTCCTAAATTAGCTTCGCTCGCTCACTCGATGGAACACAGAGATGAACCAGATGGCACAACAACCTGTCCTAAAGATGGAAATAAGTGACATCTGTGTTTACACCCAACATCTGGTAAGTGACGACGAAGTTGGGATCTCTCTCATAGAGTTGGGGCCATCCAGAGGTCTTGTCGCTGCAGGAGTTTAGCATCATGGTGAGTGATGCAACTGGAGGGCGGTTGAGGCAATCGACGACATGGTTGGTGCTTCCTGTCTTATACTTGATGTTCAAATGGAACTGCTGCAAGTATGCAAACCACTTCTGATGGCGGTCATTTTGCAATTTTCCTTGTGTCTGCATGAACTGCAACAACTTATGATCATTGTGAATGATTGTCTCCTTCCTGAGAATGCAATTCCTCCAGTGAAGATAGTATTGCACAATGGAGTACATTTATTTGTTGTAATTAGGGTACGTACAGAAGACGTCTAATAGTGTCTCACTATGAAAGGACATGGGGTGTCCATGTTGAGTGAGAACTGTGCCAATAACATAGTCAGAAGCATCTGGCTCGATCTCAAAGGGTTGTTCCAGGTCCAATAATGAGAGCACTAGGTCTTAGCACAAGTGTTGCTTCAAATCATCGAATGATTATTGTTGTGAAATGTTCCATACAGACATTTCCTTAACACCACCTCTAGTTACTTGGCTGAGCTCCCATGCAATATGGGAGAATCCCAACACAAACCTGCAATAGAAATTGGTAAGGCCTAAAAATATTTGAAGCTCAGTGAGTGTGGTTGGGGTTGGCCATTCACAAATGATATGGATCTTGGTTGGATCCACATGCACCCCATGCTTATCAATAATGTAGACTAGGTATTGGATCTTTTCCATGCCGAAGGAGCATTTTTCCAAATTTCCATATAGCTTGTGTTGTTGTAGAGTGTGCAAAACTTGCTAAATATGTTGTAAGTGTTATTCTCAAATCTTGTTGTAGATGAGGATGTCATTCAGATACACCACCACAAAATAATTGGTGAAAGGCCGCAAGATATCATCCATCATTCTCATGAAAGTTGTTGGGGCATTTGTCAAATCAAAGGGCATGACCGACCATTCAAAAAGATCTTCTTTGGACTTGACGACAGTTTTCCATACATATTTATGCTCTATTGGGACCTGATGGTAGCCAGACTTCATATCAATCTTACTGAATTATTTCCCCCCTCGATTTGGTCAAGGAGATCGTCGATTTAGGGAATCAGGTATCGGTTCCTGAATGTGATTTTATTTAGGGCCCGATAATCAATGCAAAGTCGCTAGGTCACATCTTTCTTCTGCACAAGCACAATTGGACTTCCACATGGTGATAAGTTGGTTCAGATGTGCCCCCTTTGGAGCATTTCTTGGATCTGACACTTGATCTCCAATTTTTCTAATAGAGAGCGATGATTGACTAGGCCATTGGGTAGTGGTGCGTCGGGGGTCAGATCGATTGAATGCTTGACCTGAGAGTGCAGAGGTACCCCAGTGGGTGAGGAGAATATGTCTTTATATTCTTCCATGACCTTATCCACTTTATTTTGCTACGTGGAGAGATCGAACATGAAGGCCATGGATGTAGATGCAACCTTCCACTCACTTTGATATGGAATCACAAAGAAGAAAAACTTCCCGGTCTGAGAGATGACCTTCATGTATTACTTGGAAGAGATCAAGGAAATGGCAGTAGGTGGGACTACCTCGGGTATCATGTACAATTTCATGTCCAAAGTAATAATAACATTGCGAGGCCTAGACTCATATACAACATGATGTTTCCATAAATAAGGTTGGTCCAAAATAACATCAAAAACTTCAATGGGATCGACATCAAACAATACCTCATGTTTGAAGGGCTTGATGTCATAAGACAGGTGACACTGTTAGATGACATGAAGATTGCTTCCTTGGCAGAGCCATCTGATGGTGTATGGATGTGGGTGTGTCATTGTCGGCAGGGCCAATATCTTGGCGACCTCTGCTGAAATGAGGTTCTTCTGACTAGCACTATTAACAATGAAGTGCAGTGGAGTACCCTTCACCCACATTTGTGAATGAAAGAGGTGATCTCCTTCCTCTGACTCATTAGGTTCACTAAGATGGATCTTGGTGGTAGAAATGGTGGCACTGGGTTCTGCATCATTAATATGTCTTCCCTTTTTTGGTTCTAACTTAGAGTCAGAACCCACATCTAATTCAAAGGATTTCACCTCAACCACCAATGACTGCTTTGAGCAAAAAATAACAGTGTTATTCCTGGGGTTCTTATGGAAGTCGTACCACTTCCCAGTTTCTTTCTTCGTATTTCCGTTGTCCTTATTTGTTTTTGGCTTAGAATGGTTGTCCTAAGGATGCCCATATTTTCTTTGCCCTTTGTTTTGCAGGTTGGGGCTGCTCATGCCTTGCTTCAGCTGTGAGGGGTTTCCAGACCCAAAATGCCACATATTTTGTTAAGCTTCTGCTCGATTTTGAAAACATATCGATAGGTTGTGCGTAAGGTCGAGATGTCCAGAAACTCCATTTCTATCTATATGTATCTATGCAAACCACCACAATACTTGAGAATCAAATGTCACACAGATTCTTTGATACCCAACTTGGTGTGCAAGGTATGGAAGATATTTGTGAACTCTGGAACTGTTTGGTCCCTTTCCTGCTGCAGTGTGGTCCATCTTGTATACAGGTCGTCATAACTTCCAACAAGGTAGTATTGTTCCTTAATCACATCCTTGAAGGACTCTGAGGTGAGTGTGACTGTAAATAATGAGGGTTTCTCTGTTTCCTTTTGCTCACATAAATTCTCCCACCAATATTTGACATGGGGGATGACTTTGAGGAGCACAAATGTAATCTTTTCTCTATTGGAAACATTATGGAAAGGAAAATACCCTTCTAGCAGATTCAACCATTTGTCTACAACATCTGCCTCTATCAAACCTTCAAATATAGGAATATATGTTGATGTTTGGACAACATCGGGAAGACATTCTCTTAGAATAATAATTAATAATATAATTAATAATTATTAAATATCATATATAATAAGTAAATGATAATAATAAATAGTTATTGATTATTCAAGGGACACATCCTTTCATGGATGGTCACCATATGTTCTCTATATATGGAACACTCATCTTTGTAATAATATATCGATCATATCTCATATGAAGAAACAACAACAACATGGTATCAGAGCGGGATTGGGCTCGACTCCTTCATAGGAGGGCCCGAGAAAATGAGAGTAGAGTAAAATGTTGGGAGTGTTAAATTTATGGGGTTGTTACAATCTCTATGTACAACATATTTACTTTTTACTCCTACCTAAATGATAGAAAGAATTTCATAAATTATGGTGGGAAGTAATTTCTAGTAAAAATGTCTAATTACCTAAATATGAGGAATGTATTGCATATTTACTTCTATGTATATTTATGCAAAGGATCGCATGAATTATGGAGGAACAATTTAACAAAGTCAAATGCTATGTGGATGGATTATAACCAAATTAATCTTTGGGTAGTTATGAAGGTATTCTTCAACTATTTATAAGAAATAAAATTACATTTAATTTTAAAAGAGACATGTTTTTTTTGGATCAATCTAATATTACTATAAAAAGACACTTGAAAGACACAACAATAGACACACATATTTTTTCTCGCTCACACGTGGGATAAGTGATCTAAGGAAGAGACTAAGAAGTTGAAATTTACCGAGTTACTTAGTGATGTTCTAGTGTTTACTAAAGTAATATCATATATCATTGGAAGTAATTACCACTTGTGGAAAATTGTGCGTGTTTAATTTAACACTAGAAAATCAACATTGTTAGTTGTATGACATCGAGTATATGATGGATGTGTGTTGGTAGCCGTATGACATCAAGTATATGCTGAATATGTTTTGGTAGTTGTATGAAATCGAGTATATGATGGATGTGTGTTGGTCATAGTAGAAGACATATTATTTGGAGGGTCACTGTATATAGTTGTGCACAAGATAAATTGATCTCCTCTAGGAGATGCTTTTTGTTGTTTTTGTTTCTTATTTCGGGAAGGTAACATGTAATAGATTTGAGAAGGATCCATAATGACGGTCATAGGAGGTAGACATGGAGGGAAAGACCTTCCAACATGATATCAAGGAGAGACATTGCCACATGATGCTCAGAGACAAGAAGTCTCTAGGAGAAATGTACCTCCTAGGACGGGACCATGCTAGATAGCAAAGATAGTTCCCATGATGATGGATACAATGAGTCAAGACCAACTATAGCATAACTATGGTAGATCCAGTAGAGGAGGCAAACAAATTATGAGACTTAGAGGGAGCAGGTTGAACCATGAGATGTTGAGGAAGCAGGCATGGAAACAGTTCTAGTGTATGTATAGGCACTTCTAGAGAGGGAGGCGACACTACATCCAGAGGGAGTAGAGATTGAGTTACCTCCAAAGAAGGAGGAAGAGCTATCTTCAGTGTCAGAGGGAGAAGAGACAAAGGAGGATTCACCTCCAGCTCCAGAGGGAGTGTTGATGTTTTTCATCTTCCTCAGACATTGGTTTCATGAGGGAACCTCGATATATCAAGTATGGTCCAAGATGACTTAGCATGATCAACATTTACCTATGTTTTTGTGGGAAAATTCATCCATGACTGCAGTGTATGTTCATAACATAAGTCATCATAATATTTTTAGGAACATGATTCCCAAGGAGGCCTTCATTAGAGTGAAGCTTGAGGTTGGACACTTCAGGATATTTGGGTGTTTAGTATACATTAATGTACCCAAGGAGAAACGGATCAAGCTAGACCCTTCAAGTAGAAAGGGTACATTTGTGGGGTACAATGAGTGTTCGAAGGTGTTATCACATGAATTTGTCAAGGGTCGTCTGTAATTGTTGTTAATACCTAAGTCTGCACCCTTTCCCCATCTCTCTCTTTTTTGTATGCCAGTCATAGAATTTTTTCCCTTTTGACTAGTGAAGTCGATTCCCCTTTTGTTTAAGGACCTGGTTTCCCTTGGTGTCTCGCTTGACTGAGTCTCGAACCAAATTTTTTATGTTTCTCTCGAAGGATAAACACTTATTGGGATTTTGGTTCAAAGTAATGGTCATCTGGTTTGCTTGAGCTCACAACATGTCATCCAAGTCCTTTGTTGATACAGATGACAACCATGAGCACGAAGCGCAAATGTTAAAGGAAGTCCATTTGGGCTGAAATACAAGCTACGGGAACGTTCATGTTTCAACGGCGGAGATCCCAGGGTCGTTGAAATCAATGACCATGCTTCATTTCGGCGCCACAACATGATTGGGCGTTAAAATCCTTGAGCGGGCCAAAATCTAAACCATGGTATTGTGGGAGAGCTACGTGGCGGAAGGTGGTGAGTTTCAGGCCCAAAAGTAGTGTGGGTCCAAACCATTTTTGACTGCCCCAAAATCACGTGCTCATTCAACACCAAATCTAATAGCAGCACATGGTCGCCCCCTAGTCATCAAGCCTCATCCTGATCCTGAGGAGAAATTAGTTAATGAACAAGGACCGATAGTTGAAACCTCAACTCACTCCATAAATAGAAGGCATGGAGGGTCTAGCCGTGGAGACAGAACTGTCAGCTCGAGGTACCACGATGGACGATTTTTCCTACAGGCCCATGCTGATTTGAGATTGCGTCTGATAGAAGAATACACGCACAGTCTGATAGAAGGACGCATAGATGAAGAGCCTTGGACGAGATGGACAGATGACTCTCCTAGCGGTTTTCCATTGTTTTGGTTATAAATACATTAGTTAAATAATATGTTATTATCGATGGTTGAGAAGAGCTTCCTATTTTGTAATAGTTTGATAGCAGAGTTGTTCTCTGGTTATGTATGAGACCAGAGACTTTCTCATTAACAGAAGTCAGTTTCTTTCACTATCTTGTTTCCTATTGTGATGAAACACTCGTGCATGGATGATCTAGACGAGGTGTTGTAGTTGTATTGTAATGGAGGTTTGATTATAATGATGCTATGATCTATTTCAATATTTTATTTCCTTGTCCTTTTTCCTCTTATGCTGAAATGCTCATGCATGGATGATCCATACAAGATGTTGTAGTTGTATTGTAATGCAGGTTTGATTATAATGCTACTGTGATATATTTCAGTATCTTAAACTTAAGTTCAAGAGTGCTCTTGTGCCTGATTTTTTCTGCACCAAGCTGCTTGAAGGTCGGATGCTCATGGAAGACTTGTCTACTTTCCTCACTAATTCTTCCTTCAGCTCACTTTTAGCCAAAATGACTGACTAAAGTTAATGGGAACCTCATTTTATTATGCATTGCTAGTCCAATTTTATGTGTTAAAACAATCTCATGCTGAGCTTTGTCCATTTGACCTCCAGTCATAAACCTACCTCCAAAAATATTTTCATGGGTACTGAGCTTATCCTCCTGCAATCTGAGGGTGACTCTCAGTGCTAACATTCTTGGCTCCATTTCCAGGGAACAAATTTAAGACATTTCCCTGGGATTGAATGAAAAATAAATTATGATTCTGAAGGTGCATCAGAAATCAGTGCCTTGAATATTGCATCTTGCACGTGGTGATTCCACTATTTTAGTTGTGTCTCCCAAAGGCAGACGCACGAGGTCTATGGGATCACCTAAAGCTGACCCAAAGAATATTATCAAGAAAGGAAAGACCTATCAAGAAGGAATTTCAACTGTTGTACCAGGTGATTCTGGTAATTTACATGATTCTTCTTTTAAAACTCCAGTAGCTGTATCAAATTCTCCTTTTATACCATCTGTTGGAGTTTCCAAAAGTTTAGATTTTGAAATATTTCCTGGTTAACTCCCCCCTTATAGTATTCATTTGGAAGGATAAAGTTTTGAAGCCCATGTTTCCCCTGATATTGTAAAGTGGTTTAGACCCAGGAGCTTAGAAGCTTTTCTCACTTTGGGTTTTCCTACTTCTCCTCCTATCAAAGTTGCTATAACTAAAGAGGGGCAAACTTCTTTTCCCTTGAACCCTATACCATTCTCCTCCAATAGTCAAACGCTTCCCCTTTCCCCTAGAAACATAGTTGCAGTCTTACCTGTCCAAAGTCCATCTCCCCCTTGTTCTCCTATAGTTCACATCCCAATGGTAGGTGCTAATATTCCTAGAAACAAGATGGATGCCATAGTGGCTGCTAGATATGCCCCTCTTGTTTTACCTCAGCCTATGAATTCTCTCCCAGTTGGAGACTAACTTAAGTACATGCCCAAGTTCAGAGGGGAGGAAGACATAACTACAGAAGAACACCTTTCATCTTTTTATAATTATGTAGATAATCTTAACATTGAAAATGAAGATGTATGGATGAGAGTTTTTGTACAGAGCCTTGATGGTGAGGCTAGGAAATGGTTTAGGGGTTTGACTCATGGATCTATTGTTGGTATTGAAGCTATGGATGATTCATTCTTGAGGCATTGAGGGGATAGAAAAGATTTTCTTTATTATATTACAAAATTTGGGTCACTTAAGAGGAAAGAAGGGGAATCTATTTCAAACTTCTCAAAAAGATTTAATAAAATGTAAAATAAGATTCCCACTGAAATAAATCCTACAGAAACCTCTCCCAAGATTACTTATTCCAACGCTTTTGACCTTGAGTTTTTCCTCATGTTGAGAGAAAGAAGAGCTACCTCTTTATCTCATATGCAAGATGCATCCCTTGAAATAGATTCTAATATATTGGCATCTGACAAACTTAGGAGTAAATCCTATACAGACAGAAGAAAATGTAGGGATGAAGCTTCAACCTTTGATTCCTTTGCTACCCACCATCAAGTGGATGAATTGACAAAACTGGTAAAATCACTTTCTGCAGAAATGGAGAAATTGAAATTTGAAGGAAAGAAGAGCTATAGGAACCCCCAAAATGTTGATAATAGGGGTAATTTTAGAAGACCCAATAATTCCCCTCATATCATCCAAAGAGATCAAATAAATAGGGATAGAGATGATCAAAAAATCCAAGCCCCTTTCCAAAATAACCTTGTTATTGATGAAGAAGGAGAGGAAGAAGAGGTTGATCCTGAAATCCACTGTCTTGGTGACACCTATTCATCTCCTCATTTAATCCAATCTGCATATGAAGAGTCTCTCATGGATAACCAACTAAACGAACTGAATAGAGGGGAAAGGACCAATGGAAATCCAAATAGATACAACTTGAGGTCAAATAAGGAGTGGAAACTTGACATTTCTGATCAACCTACTATTACAAAGAATCATGTTAAGAGTGTGGCAGCTAGAAACAAAGAAAAAAAGGCACAAGACCCCCAGGTAGTGGTTAAGAGCCCTACCTAAAAAGTTAAGGAGATTTTGAAACCTCCCTCCTCTTTTATCTTTGAGAATGAGATTCAAAAAAATAAATTCCCTGTACCTTTTTCGGAGCTAATTAAGAATGAGGATTTCAAAATGTACCTTTCCAAAATGTTGCAGCCTGAACCTTCATCTTATTCCATAGATTTAGTCAACCTCCAAGATGAAAAACCAGCTTTCATACTGGGAACTTTGGTAGAGGATAGGGATGACTCTTCCCCTTCGTTCTATACATCATTGAACATTCATGATAAAGTGTTGCACAACTGTTTGATGGATTCAGAGGCATATCATAATCTCATGCCTAAGACTGTCATGGATGATCTTGGGTTGGAGTTTACAAAAACCTACCATGAATTATACTCATTTTATTCCAGGAAGGTGAAGTGTCTTGGGGTTATCAAAGACCTGGATGTTTCCTTGTTCCAATTGCCAATGAAAAGTGTGGTCATGGATATTGTGGTGGTTGATGTCCCCCCTAAGTTTGGGATGCTCTTGTCTAGATATTGGATAAAAAGGATATGGGGGACTTTGCAGATGGATCTTTTATATGCCGTCATTCCTATGTTTGGGGGGGAACATAGAAGGTTTTATAGGGAAGCACAACTTGCTTACATTATCAGTGATGAAGCGAATCCTACCAACCACCCCATTTTTGCAGTTTATATTGATCTAGGAACCAATATGTTATAACTCACTGATGCTCCTCAAACACCTATTGAAATAAAAAAACAACCTATTACCTCTTGTGAAGATCCTCCTCCAAATACCTTTTTTTGGAAGAGGTTTTTTGATGGAGCCTCTTCTAGGGAGAGTGCTCGTGTTGGGGTAGTCTTTATTTCCCCTACCCAAGAGACCGTATCTCTATCTTACAATCTTGAATTTGAAACAACAAACAATGTGGCATAATATGAGGCTCTTGTTTTGGGTTTGAGGGATGCTAAAGACTTGAATATTGAAGAGTTAGCAGTGTTTGGATATGTCAATTTAATTTTTCATCAAGTCAAAAATCTGTATCAAGCTAAACACCCTAGGTTGAGGACCTACATAAATGAATTCTGGGATCTTGTTGATAGTTTCTTCTTGGATTTTAATATATCATTTTTTCCAAGAGAGCAGAACACTATGGCAGATTCCTTGGCTATCTCAATAAGTAATTTCAGGGTTCCTTTGCCCCCCAAACTCAAGTATGATGTGGAAGTAAAGTATAAACCCTCTATTCCTGACAATGTCAAACATTGGAAGGTTTTTGAGGATGATCTTGAGATAAAAATATTTCTTGAGATTGTGGTTGAATTTTATGCTTTACATATTGATCAAGATTAGGATACTGAAAAAATCCCTCATGTTGATATTTTTCTGAATAAAATTGTTGACCATCATAATGTTCAGTTACCCAATAACCATATTCCAAAAGGACTTGTCCCCTTGGATAGATTGTTTAATAGAAATGATGTGGTTGTAAATATTAAAGGTCCAATTAAAAATGATGATGTGACTGAATGCATTTTAGGAATAAAGGAAGACCCAAAGTATGTTAAATTGTCTAGTAGTTTGTCAAAAGAACAAAGGGTTGAGTATGTCAAGATTTTGAAAGAGTTTTCTAATGTGTTTTCCCAGAAATATGAATATTTAAGGACATATGACACCAACATCATTGAACATAAGATCCCTTTGAAAGAGGAGACCAAGCCTTTTAGGCAAAAACTCAGACAAATAAATCCCATGTTGTTTCCTATTATGGAAAAAGAAGTGAAAAAGTTGTTGGATGCCCAGATCATCATTCCTTTGAGATATTCAGAATGGGTGGCTAACTTGGTGCCTGTGAGGAAGAAAAATGGGGAAATCAGGTTATGTGTTGATTTCAGGAATTTGAACAAGAGCTCCAAAAAGGATAACTACCCCTTGCCAAAGATGGAGCATATTTTGTAGAGAGTGACTAGTTCATCTAGGATGTCTATGATTGATGGCTTATCTAGTTACAATCAAATCTCTGTCCTTCTTGAAGATAGAGAGACGAAAACCTTCACTACTCCTTGGGGCACATTGTATGCTAAAATGCCTTTCGGATTAATGAATGTAGGAGAAACCTTTCAATGAGCGATGGATATTTCTTTTATTGGGGAGAAAGACAAATTTATAGTCATCTATTTGGATGACATTACAATGTTCTCAAAATATGACAAAGAGCATTGTCATCATTTGAATAAGGTCTTCTTGAAGTGTAGAAGGTTTGGTCTCTCTCTCAATCCTAAGAAATCTTTGTTTGCTATGAAGAAAGGTAAATTATTGGGGCACATTGTGTCAACATAAGGGGTAAGAATTGATCCAAGCAGAGTAGAGGCCATCCAAACCTTATCTTTTCCTAGATCTAAGAAATGGGTTCGATCTTTCTTGGGTAAAATCAATTTTATAGGAAGGTTCATATCTAACTTTGTTGAATTAGTGAAGTCCATTACAACTGTGCTCAGAAAGGGAAATGGGGTGAAATGGACTTCTGAGGCTTGAGAATATTTTGATCAGATAAAAAAGGCCTTGACTGAAGCACCCCTAATCATCATCCCTGACTATTCCAAGGATTTTATGATATTTCCCTTTGTCTCATTTGACACATTGGCTGTTGTTTTGCTACAGACAAATGCAGAGGGATTAGAGTATCCTACTTCCTTTTTCAGCAGAGCATTGAGGGATGCAAAAACGAGATATGATATCATGGAAAAGAAGGCTTATGCTTTGGTCAAATCCATGAAGGATTTCAGGATATATGTTCTGCATTCAAATATTGTTGCATATGTCCCTTCAGCCTCAGTGAAAGAGATATTGATCCATCCTGACATAGATGGGAAGAGAAGCAAATGGATTGCTAAAATTCTAGAATTTGACCTTGAAATAAAGCCAACTAAACTAGTGAAAGGCCGAGATTTAGCCAAGTTGATGGTTGAATCATATTGGAAAGATTTGGGGGTTAATTTCATGAACATAAACTCAGAAAATTGGGAAGTTGATTTTGTTGATAAAAGATCTCATGTCATCCCCAATTTGGTAGAATGCACTTGGTATAGAGATATCATATATTTTCTGTAGAAGTTGCAGCCTCCTGATGGCTTGGAAAAGAACAAGGTGAGATCTTTGAAACTCAAAGCAATAAAATATTGTCTCATCGATAAGGTTTTCTATTGGAAAGATCCTCTAGGATTTCTTTTGAGATGTATGGATCCACAGGAGGTCTAAAGGGCCTTAACTGATTTTCATGATAGCTTATGTGGGGGCCATCATTTTGGGAGAACCATAGCTTATAATATCCTTAGAGGTGGGTATTTCTAGCCTAGCCTTTTTACTGATGTTTGTGCAAAGATTAGAGCTTGTGTCAAATACTAAAGGTTTTCCATAAAGCAACAACTCAAATATTTGCCTTTGAAACCTGTGGTGGTTTCTGGACCTTTTCAACTGTGGGGTCTTGACTTCATTGGGGAAATCCACCCAGCCTCAAGTGGTCATCACAGGTGGATTTTGACTACCACTGATTATTTCACTAAGTGGATAGAAGCCACTCCTACAAGGAGTGCCTCCCAAAAGGTAATTGTTAGCTTTCTTGAGGATATCATGTATAGATTTGGTTGTCCAAGCAAGATTGTTGCTGACAATGCTTCCTCCTTCAAAGATGAACCATTGATCAAGTTATGTGAACAATATGGTATTGCATTAGTCCATTTTACTCCTTACTACCCCCAAGGAAATGGTTTGGGAGAGTCCTCTAACAAGAGCCTCATAAAAATCATCAATAAATTGTTAGAAGACAATAAGAAAGCATGGGACTCAAAGCTAAAATTTTCCTTATGGGTTGATAGAGTTACAGCAAAGAGGTCACTTGGTGTTTCCCCTTTTCATCTTGTGTATGGGGTTGAGGAAATTTTTCCTACTCAGCTTTCCCTGCCAATGGAAATATTCCTCCAGGACTACCAAGGAGAACCAGATGATATGGTTAGGAGGATACAACAGTTGGTAGAAGTATAACAGACTAGGGAGAAACTAATTGATAAAGCCTAGGACCATCAACAGAAGATAAAATGAGCCTTTGACAAGATGGTACGCAAGGAAGATTTTCATTTGGGAGATCTAGTGCTCAAGTGGGATGCACCCAAGAAGGACAAAGGAAAACATGGTAAATTAGAAGCCTTATGGATTGGTCCTTTCAATATTTCTGAGGTATTTTCAAATAACACTTATAGATTGTAGGACTTGGAGGATTCCAAAGTTTTTGGTGGCCCTATCAATGGGCACTTTCTGAAAAAATATTTTTCTTAAGCCATGATTGGCTTTCCATCCATTGTAGATACTACTTTCTATTTGATTTATGTTTGAATAAGTGACCCCATGACCCAAAATCTAAGGCACTGAAACTGCGTGTTCTTGGCAGCTCACAGGGAGCATGCCATCCCTTGTGGAACCAACTTTATCACATGAAGTTGTCAAGGGTCGCCTGTAATTGCTGTTAATACCTAAGTCTGCACCCTTGCCTCATCTCTCTCTTTTTTGTATGCCAGTCATAGAATTTTTTCCCTTCTGACTAGCGAAGTCGATTTCCCTTTTGTTTAAGAACCTGGTTTCCCTTGACGTCTCGCTTGACTGAGTCTCGGACCAAAGTTTTTTTATTTCACTAGAAGGATAAACACTTATCATGATTTGGGTTCAAATTACTAGTCATATGGTTTTCCTAAGCTCACAACAAGTCATCCAAGTCCTTTGTTGATATAGGTGACAACCATGAGCATGAAGTGCAATAGTCAAAGGCAGTCCATTTGGGCTAAAATACAAGCAACGAGAAAGTTCATGTTTTAATGATGGAGATCCAAGGGCCATTCAGATCAAAAACCATGCTTCATTTCAACGACACAACATGCTTGGGTGTTAAAATCCTTGAGCGGGCTGAAATATAAACCATGGTATTGTGGGAGAGTTACGTGGTGGAAGGTGGTGAGTTTCGGGCCCAAAAGATGTGTGGGTCCAAACCATTTTTGATGGCTGTGAAATCACGTGATCATTCAACGCCAAATCCAATAGCATCACGTGGCCTCCCCCTATTCATCAAGCCTCATCCCGATCCTGAGGAGAAATCAGTTAATGAACAAGGATAGGTAGTTGAAACCTCAACTCACTCCATAAATAGAAGGCATGGAGGGTATGGTCGTAAATACATATCTGTTAGCCCGAGGTACCACGATGGAGAGTTTTTCCTACAAGCCCATGTTGATCTGAGCTTGCATATGACAGAAGGATACACAGACAGTTTGACAGAAGGACACACATATGAAGAGCCTCGGACAAGATGAACAAACGACTCTCCTAGTGGTTGTTCATTGTTTTGGGTATAAATACATCATTTGAAGAAGACGTTATGGTCGATGGTTGAGCAAAGCTCCCTATTTTTTAATAGTTTGATAGTATAGTTGTTCTCTTGTTATGTATGAGACTTGAGACTTTTTCATTAATAGAAGTCAGTTTCTTTCACTATCTTGTTTCCTATTGTGCTGAAACACTCGTGCATGGATGATCCATATGAGGTGTTGTATTTGTATTGTAATGAAGGTTTGATTATAATGATGCTATGATTTGTTTTAATATTTTCTTTCGCTGTCATGTTTCCTCTTATGTTGAAATTCACATGTATGGATGATTCAGACGAGATGTTGTAGTTGTATTGTAATGGAGGTTTGATTATAATGTTGTTATGATATATTTCGGTATCTTAAACTTAAGTTCAAGAGTGCTCTTGTGCCTGATTTTTTCTGCACCAAGCTGCTTGAAAGTCAGATGCTCATGGAAGACTTGTCCACTTTCCTCACTAAGTCTTCCTTCTGCTCACTTTTAGCCAAAACCACTAATTGAAGTTAATGAGAACCTCATTTGCTTATGCATTTCTAGTCTAGTTTTCAGTGTTAAAACATTCTCATGCTGAGCTTTGTCCATTTGACCTCCACTCATAAACCTACCTCCACAAACATTTTGATGGGTATTGGGCTTATCCTCCTGCAATATTAGGGTGACTCTCAATGCTAACATTCTTGGCACCATTGTCGATCCCAGCCTGTACTACAAGACTGTTAATGGTGAGTCCCTAATTTTGGTCCTCTACATTGATGATTTATTCCTCAATGGTACAAAGAGCCTTATTGCAGAATGCAAGTATGCGTTGTCCTCTAAGTTTGAGATGAGGGACCTTGGTATCATGCACTACATATTGGGACTAGAGGTGTGGCAGAGAACTGATGAGATCTTCCTGAGTCAGGGGAAGTACATAGTTGAGATATTGAAGAAGTTTGGGATGCTAAACTTGAATCTCGTGGCTACACCAATGGTGACGAATCTAAAGAAACTAAGCAATTCTTATTTCGATTCTGACAAAATTGATTTGACTCTGTACAGAGAACGGATTGGATCATTGATGTATCTGGTTAACACCAGACCAAATGTTTTCTATGCAGTGAGTGCACTTAGCCAGTTTATAAGTCAGTCGAGATAGACACACTGGATCACTGTGAAACATGTGTTGAGATACCTTCGAGGCACAGTTGGACATGGTCTGAGATATACTTCTAGTATTGATATGATATGGTAGGAATATATTGATTCTGATTGGGTAGGGAGTGAAGTGGAAAAAAAGAGCACCTTTGATTGTTTCTTCACTATGGGATCTTCCATGGTTTCCTGGTGTACCAATAAACAAACTTTTGTGTCTTTGAGAACAACAGAAGCATAGTTCATTGCATTAAGTGTACCAGTTCTTGAAGCAGTGTGGCTTTGCAATCTCCTTGCAAATTTATCTAGACATGTGATGGATTCCACCATTATTCATTATGGAAACCAAAGTTGTGTGAAGATATAAGAGAATCCAGTGTTTCATGACAAATTGAACCACATTTAGATCAAGTACCATTACTGATCCAGATTATTTTCGGCACGAAATGAGAGCAGAGATATAATAAAGAAATGCATAGAGATATCGCGTATATCCAATAATATAACATAAATATATCAGAGATGCAACCATAAACACAGAGATACAGTAATACACAATTTCTATTAATGAAAGAAATGTACAAAGACTATAAAAATACAGAGTGAAAGACTCACTAGAATGGTGGCATCTTATCTCTAAGAAGAGATGTGACGGCTACTCACATTCGCCAGAAGATGATTACAATGAGGCTCTGAAGGCCTTTTTACAATAAAAAGGAATGCCAAAAATCCTAGAAATCCAAAAACCTAACCTTAGGAGATGAAGCACCAAAAGTCATGTGGGCTCCGTTTGGGTAAGTTAGTATATCAACTTCCTGGGGTCATAAATTTTGCATACGATCTCCGTTTTATGCGTATGATAGCTTATTGCAAAGGTATCATCGAGGAGATTCATTTTGGGGGCTCAATTATGCCTTCATCTATAATTAAGAAACTCGATCTCCAAAAACCTTCATTTAGGCCCTCAAAATGGCCCTAGAAGTTAAAACCTGCTAAAAATAGTAAATTGCCAAAATTGCCAGAAAATTGTTATGAGCTAGTTGAAAAAGGTGGGTGGCCATCGATATCCACCTGGATCAATCCTCCCTCCTTAGGAAGCAATGGTCTCCATTGCATTGAGTTCTCGGGTGAGAGGGAAAAGTGTTTGCTGGATCTGCATCTTGGTGAGCTACTTGTATTGCTGGAGACGTCGCGCTGCTTAGTTTGTGGAAGTCTGTCATGAACCTGCTGAAGCTAAGGTTGTTCACCAAGTCGAGATACATGAGAGGAAGGTGTGAATAAGGAATATTTGCGCTTTGATGCAACCTTGTCGACCTGCTTCTGTTGGATAGAAGGTGTAGGGGTTGAGGTTGTAGTGGTTGCAGTGTCCTTTCGTTCCCCTTTTGAATAGATTGTGAAGAAGCTGAATTTTGTAGTATGAGATACTACCTTGTGACACTTTTTAGGTGAAACAATTGTTGGAACTACCTCTGGTATTCTGTAGAGATGACCCCCCAAAGTAACAATGACACTACGGGGTCGAGACTCATAAACATCATGGCGTCTCCACATATATGGTTGGCCCAAGAGAACATCACAGACATCTAGTGGGGAAACATCACATAATACCTCATCCTTGAAGGGTTGGATGTCGTATGACAATTGACACTGTTGGCTGACGCGGAGATCTCGTCCTTGCCGAAGCCACCCGATGTTGTATGGCTGCGGGTGTGGTGTTGTCGACAATCTCAACTGTTTGATGACCTCTGCTGAGATGAGGTTTTTTTGGCTTCTGCTATCAACAATAAAATGCAGCGGGGTCCCCTTCACCCACATCTGTGAATGAAAAAGGCTCTCCCCCTCTTTAGAATCTGTTTGTTCTTCTGGTTGAATTGTTGCGGTCGTGACAATAGCAGTGGGGTCTACGTCAATGATCTGTCCTTTACCAGTATTTTTAAAATCAGATTTTGAATCCGGGTTTGGCTCCTTGGCTTTGATCTCGGCCACCAATAATTGTTTTGAGCGACATTCTTCGATGTTGTGCCAGAGGCTTTTGTGGAAATCACACCATTTTTTGGTGTCCTTCTTTGTCTTCCCGTGACCCATTTTTTCCTGTGTCTTGGACTGGTTTTCGGGAGATTGTTTGTTAGGGATGTCTTTGTCATAATTTGGTTGTTATGGATTTGCAGATCTGAATTCCTATTTGTTCTGGTGCTTAAATTTCTTCTCAATTTTAATAGCATATCGATAAGCAACACCGAGTGATGAGATGTCCAGAAAATCCATTTCAGTCTGGATGTATCTGTGTAGAGCCCCACGGTATTTTAGAACCAAATGTCGCTCAGAGTCTTTGATACCCAGCTTGGTGCGCAAGGTATGGAAGGTATTGGTGAACTCGGAAAAATTGTGAACAGAGAAATAACCTTCTAGCAGAGTTAACCATTTTTCTAGGGCTTCTGCATCTATTTGTCCTTCAAATAAAGGAATATCAAAATTAACTTGTACCTTGAAAGGCGAGGTGCCTCCAAATTGGTTGCTTGATGAAGATGCACCTGATGCTATCGGCAGACATTTAAGGATGTGGGAAAAATTCTCCATCATTTCGTCCCTCTGTCACGTGAGAGCTTTCTCAAGCAACAGATTGATAGGATCGTTTACTCCGTTGTTTTTCTTTTCTTCCGCCATTGAGGGTTTCTTAGGTGTGCGAGAGTGATTGTCTTCAAGAGAGACAAGCTCAAGACCCAACTTGCTATACTTGGACCTCATTGGGGACATGCACTGAAAAAAATGATCAAGAGCAGCCTGCTCTGATACCACTGATCCGGATTATTTTCGGCACAAAATGAGAGCGGAGATATAATAAAGAAATGCACAGAGATATCACGTATATCCAATAATATAACAGAAATATATCAGAGATGAAACCATAAACACAGAGATACAGTAATACACAATTTCTATTAATGAAAGAAATGTACAGAGACTGTAAAAATACAGAGTGAAAGACTCGCTAGAATGGTGGCAGCTTATCTCTGAGAAGAGATATGACGACTACTCGCATTTGCCAGAAGATGATTACAATGAGACTTTGAAGGCCTTTTTACAATAAAAAGGAATGCCAAAAACCGTAGACATCCAAAAACTTAACCCTAGGATATGAAGCTCCAAAAGTCATGTGGGTCTCGTTTGGGTAAGTTAGTACATCAACTTCCCGGGGTCGTAACTTTTGCATACGATCTCCATTTTAGGCGTATGATAGCTCGTTGGAAAGGTATCATCGAGGATATTCATTTTGGGGGCTCAATCAAGCCTTCAGATATCATTGAGAGCCTCAATATAGAAAAACCTTCATTTAGTCTCTTAAAATGGCCCCGGAAGTTAAAACCTGCTAAAAATAGTAAATTGCCAAAATTGCCAGAAAATTGTTCTGAGCCAGTCGGAAAAGGTGGGTGGCCACTGATATCCACCTGGATCAATTACATCTGAAACATGGTGTAGAGGAAGGAAGTACTGGTAAAGTACCTTCCTACAGATGAGTAGTTTGTTGATGTTCTTACCAAACGAGGACAAAGTTTAAGTACTTCTGTGACAGACTTGTCATGGAAGAGAATGCCTCCCTCATTGAGAGGGAGTGTTGATGCTTTCATAATCCTGAGACATTCTCCAAATCATACTCCTCTGTGACTAAGTTTAGTTGATTTGTGATGACACTTACCTGAGAAGGGATAAGTGGGACACTTATCTGAGAAGGGATAAGTGAGTTTGGGCTTATAGCCCAACGTCCCTTGTGGAGACCACATGAGGACATGCCCCATGTGGAAAGAACATGAGGACATGTCCGATGTGGAGAGCACATGAGGACATGTCAAGGGAGTTGACCTTGACGTCACACACTATGGGGAGTTGACCCTACTGTTTCTAGAGGGAGTATACTCTAGAAGTCCACATGGGAGTGCCATGTGTGACATACATTCTCCATATCATAATCCTCTGTGAATTGAGTTGAGTTGATCTGTGAGGACACTTATGAGAGAAGGGATAAGTGTGTTTGATATTATATCCCAACATCCCTTGTGGAGAGCACATGAGGACATGTCAAGGGAGTTGAACTTGACATCACACACTATGGGGAGTTGACCCTAAGTGTTCATAGAGGGAATAGCCTCTAGAATTGCACATGGGAGTGTCATGTGTGACAAATCTTTAGCTATTATGGTGGTTGTGTACCACTGGTGGAGACTTTGTGTATATGGATAGTAGTTGAGTACTACTATGGAAAGATACCTCCCTAGCTAAGAGGGAGTGTTGACATTTTCAGCATCAAGCAGACCTTCTCCTAGATTTGGCTACAAACCAAGGGAGATAGGACACATTTATCATAAAGGCGCACTTGTGGTAAATGGGCCCATACATAGTCCTTCCTTGATCATGAAAATAAATAATATGGAATCGTTGTGCTTGAATTTCTTTCCATGTGTCAATTAGCATCAGGATGACATTCACTCACAGGTGTGTACTTGTGGTGAAATATCTCGGTGTGGTATTTTTCCTAGTCATGGTGATTTGATAAGGAATAATAAAGACTCAAGATGCTATATTATATTACATGTGGACCCAGAGTGAGCCTGATCTTAGAGAGAGTTAATTGGCTCAGAGGGAGAGCCACAGAAGGAGATTCTCCTCGGTTTAGGTGGGAGAGATACATCTCCCAAGATTGAGTCTAGGGTGAAGTTTGTATACTTCAAAGATAAGCTTGGCATGATGTAGAATGTCTCCCTTGTTGAGAGGGAGTGTTGATGTTTGGACAACATCAGGAAGACATTCTCTTAGAATAATAATTAATAATATAATTATTAATTATTAAATATCATATATAATATGTAAATGATAATAATAAATAGTTATTGATTATTCAAGGGACACATCCTTTCATGGATGGTCAACATATGTTCCCTATATGTGGAACACTCACCATTGTAATAATATATCGATCATATCTCATATGAAGAAAAACCAACAATATCAAAGTTGATGTGTACCTTGAAGGGGAAACACCTCTGCTCGAGGAAGATGTGTCGCTTGTTGGTAGTCGTCGAAGGATTTTCACAAAACTATCCATTATCTCATTCCTCTGTTGCGCGAGGGCTTCCTCGAGAAATTTTTTGAAATGATCTCCTATCCCTTCGTATTTATTTTCTTCCTCCATGGAAGGTCGATTTGGCGTGTGAGATCTCTTGTTGTCAAGAGAAACAAGCTTGAGACCCAACTCTTTGTACCCTAACCTCATCAGGGACATTGTTAAGAACCAAACATCAATATAGCATGGAAAAACCTCAGGAAAAGTACTCAACGCCTTGAAACAGAGATAATTTTAGATAATAAGCCTCTTCGAGGGGGCAACCTCCTTTTA
>JZKD02S1880195.1:58001-86751 GCA_000966675.3 Picea glauca | reverse complement strand
GGTCTTCTTACATCCGCCTAATTCTCTTTTATTGAAAGGTCTTATTAATATTGACCTTTATTACATCCGAATACATTAATCTACCCATGTGCGGGTTAGGACCTTAACATTTCATCCCTATCAAATCAACTTGCAAATCAATCGATATCGCCCAGGTATTCATGAAGGAGATATTCAGACTGCATGGTATGTCGAAAGAGATCATGTCTGACAGAGACACGCAATTTACTTCTAACTTTTGGAAATCACTGATGGCTGGTTTAGAGACCAAATTGTTGTTTAGCACCACCTATGACCCTCAAACCGACGGACAGACAGAAAGAGTGAACCAAATACTTGAAGACATGCTAAGAATGCATGTACTGCATCAACCCAAGAAGTGGGAATACTACCTGCCACTGGTAGAATTCGCCTACAACAATGGTTACCAAGCATCCTTAAAGATGAGTCCCTTCGAAGTTCTATATGGTAGACCGTGTAACACTCCAGTCAGCTGGAGTAATCCCGTAAACAAGATTTCTTTTGGACCCGACATGTTGAAAGAAATGGAAAAACAAGTGACTCAGATAAAACAAAACCTGAAGGTCGCTCAGAACCAAAAGAAAAGTTATTCTGACCAAAAGAGAACTCCAAGAGAGTTCAAAATGGGAGACCATGTATATCTCAAAGTTAGACCCAGGAAGAGTTCTCTGAAAATGGGAGCTTGTGCCAAGTTGGCACCTTGGTATTGTGGACCCTTTGAGGTTCTAGATAGAGTGGGACCTGTAGCCTATAGGCTAGCACTTCCTCCCACAGTCAAAGCACATAATGTTTTCTATGTCTCATTATTGAAGAAATATGTATATGATGCTAACCATATAATTGATTGGTCTATGATCCAGGTGGAATCGAAGGGAGAATTTCTACCAGAAACTCAATGCATACTGGACAGAAAGGAAACCCCACTCCGGAACTGAACCATTGCATATTTGAAGGTGCAGTGGAAACATTTTGGCCTAGATGAGGCTACATGGGAAATGGAGGATGCCATGAAACAGGCATATCCGATTTTGCTTACATTTGTACATGCATGTCAAGTTGATAGATATAACATCGAGGACGATGTTACTTTAAGGGGGGAGGGAACTGTAACACCCTGTTTCCCCCAGTCTGTAAAAATAACTATACTGGCCAAGTATTGTGGCAAACTCGGAAATGTAAATGTGTGATGTGAATGGACCTTGTAAAAAAGGTTGATGAATGTGAATAATATTATGAATATATATATTGTAGGACTACTGAGAGGGGATGTGATGAAAAAGATACCATGATGGCTAAAGAAAGTTGGTGGAAGTCACCTGGAATGGTGGCGTTAACTTCCACCGAAAGACAATAGAGTATTTGGACTTCACTATCACAGAGAACCAAGAGCGGCTCGCTGGCCCCAAATTAAATGACTCGCTAGGTTGGTAGGTAAATGGATCCTCATGAGTAATGAGTGATGGGGGTGAACCTCCCATCCGTAGAGTCCTCAGACCTGACCACCGCGAGGAAGATCGTGCCACACGCAACCTCGCCGAAAAGAGAAAAGGCAGGAAGAGTGTGCGATCAAGGGGTAGACGCGAGGGAAAGAGAAGAAGGAAAAGGAACTCTGGAAAAATACAGAGTGAGTGATAGAAGAGAAGAAGGAGAGTAAACTTCATTCTCAGTCACTGGAAAACAAAGACTCAGTCTCACAACATCGTGGTCTCAGCTCAGGGGTGGCTAGTGGTAAATCTGTTGGGAGTCGTTGAGCCTACGGTTGGGTGGAAATGAACACCCCTCTCAGCAGTTGCAATCACACTTGGTGTTATTTCTGATAAGTGTTTTATATCTTGTATCTTGAATTTTATATGCTGACATGTATGCTCATAGTCTGTGAAAATTATGAATGGTTTGAGTATAAGACTGTCTGTGTGGTGTTTTGATCAGAAATGGTGGTTGCATGATTTTATTGGTAGGACCACGTATGGCTTATGTTTATAGATATATTTATCTATATGCATATTGAATTAATTTGGACTTCAAGTCTGCTTTCGGGAAATCTATGCCCTTATTCATCTCAGGTAATACCCTGGATAGATCTCCCCATAGAGACACCCTTCTTGGAAAGCTTACCAAGAACATGAAAAAGGATTTGAAGGCACAAGTCTTAGTAATCCTGCACGAGGAAGAATGATCCTCTTAAAATCCCGACATTTCGACATTTTGGCACCCGGGGTATGTAAGCGCGAGTCCTCTCACACTCACAATTCTCGAAACCCTGTTCCACAAAATCACGAAATGGCAGCGTAGGGATAAGTATCGATTGATGGACGAGATCCTGTCGGAAGATCTGCGGTCAGTCACGACCGTTATATTGGAAGAAGAAACGAGGGCGTTAAATGCCTTAACCCTTTTCCTTTATCTTCGTGAGTAGTGAAGAAATCGGGACAGTAGATCCCCAAGGTCCGTGGGAGTATCTGGACCATTGGTTTTCCACGTCTAGGGAGCAGTGGAAGAGTGCACAGTGCGAGATATATCTGAACCATCAGATCTTAGTTAGAAAACCTGACAACTGTTGGATCTGTCAGAAGATGCATGAGGGTTAAGCCCTCGTGAACAGAAGCAAAAGTCCCAAAAGAGGAGTTGGTATCGGGATTTCAGACTTCGGGATTTCGGAAGTCCTGATGAGGAGAGGTCGGGAAATTTCACAATGAAAGTCCTGAAATAGATCTGAGCCGTCCATCCGGGAGGAGGCCATGTGTCACGAGATCACCCATCTCGGGATTTCGGACTTCAGGATTTCGGAGGTCTCATTGACAAGAGATAAGGACATTCCATGGTGGAAGTCCCAAAATAGATCTGGACCGTCTGATTAAGGGAGGCCACGTGTCACGAGATCACCCATCTTGGGTTCTCATACTTTGAGATTTCGGAGGTCTCGTTGACAAGAGATCGTGACACTCCATGGTGGAAGTCCCGAAATAGATTTGGATCGTCCGATTAAGGGAGGCCACGTGTCACGAGATCACCCATCTCGGGATTTTGAACTTCAGGATTTCAAAGGTCTCATTGACAAGAGATCGGGACACTCCATGGTGGAAGTCCCTAAATAGATCTAGACCGTCCGATTAAGGGAGGCCACATGCCGCAAGATCACCCATCTCGGGATCTCAGACTTCAAGATTTCAGAGGTCTCGTTGACAAGAGATCAGGACACTCCATGGTGGAAGTCTTGAAATAGATCTGGACTATCCGATTAAGGGAGGCAACATGTCGCGAGATCACCTATCTCGGGATTTTGGACTTCGAGATTTCGGAGGTCTCGTTGACAAGAGATCAGGACACTCCATGGTGGAAGTCCCGAAATAGATCTGGACTATCCGATTAAGGGAGGCCACGTGTTGCAAGATCACCCATTTTGGGAAATCGAAAATCGGGAATTCAGTAGTCCCGTTGAAAAGAGTTCAGGCTCACGTATTGATAAGTCCCTAAAGAAATAGGACAGAGGTCTTATTAGGAGTGGTCACCTGGATCAGGGCATAGCCAGGAGGGCTAATGTGACAAAGGCCTTTTCGAGAAATCAGAAATCGAGAATTCGGGAGTCCCGTTGACAAGAGGTCAGGCTCTCATAATTATAAGTCCCGAAGGGAATAAGACTGTGGTCTTATGAGAAGTGGTCATACTAGCCAAGGCATATCCCAGGGGGCTAATTGTTAATCGAAGCCTGTTCGACACTTCGACATTTCGGGGTTTGCAAAGTCGAAAGACTTGACTCGCTTATATCACCGAGTCGCGAAATGCGAAAAGGCGCCTAGTTGTTTGGCCTGTGGTCATAATCAACGATCACATGGAGGTGGAAAAATGGAAGAGATAGTTTGTGCTAAGTCCCGTAGGACTTCGGGGATTCTGTCCCTCGAGAAAAGGCGAAAATTTATTATGTCGTAGTGGGTGTGTGACAACCTGGTTTATGATATCCTGTTGGAAATTTATCACACTTCCTTACATCACCTATAGTATTTATTTTTATTTTGAACCATATTTCAAAACAGAAACTAATGAGAAAGTCACAACTATGAAATTTGGCCATTTAGGAGTCATGCAACTTGCGCCCTTCGTAGATTGGTTATATGAATTCAGAATCCACCAAATCATAACTCATTGGAAAGATTATCAAGATACCTAAAGGGCATAACCACTATATTTTATATAAAATTAACAAGAATCATTTTATTTTCTATGAAATATCATGTTCATATGGAATCCACCTAATGACCAACAAAAGGGGCGAACATTGGAAATCTCACAAACTAGGTCCTCAAATCATGAGATATGAGCTAATAATCCTTCACATAGAGAATGATTATGTTGAAGGGTTTCATAACTTGGAAATAATGATAGGATACCCTCCCTTAAGAAAAAAATATTATGGTCTTGAAACAAGACAAACAAGGCCATATTGAGCCTACTTCAGTGCCAATATTGTAATGTCCCCAAGGCCAAGCCTTGTTGTAAATCATGTCTATGAAGTATAAAGCTTGTTTATGAACTGTAATTCAAGTTTATAAGGTTGGTGAGCCAAGTTATATAATCTAGTGGGATTATGTGTTATTAGGCTAGGGAGCCTAAGTGTTGAAGGCCAGGAGCCTGATTTTTGTACATGTAATTATGCACAGTATTAATACAAAACATCTCTGCATGTGGATAGACCACGATGAATGAGTGATGGGGGACTAAGCTTCCACAAAACCTGGGTAAGAGATTGGGGGCTGGAAGGTTGGAAAGAGAGGCTAAGTGTGGAGCCTAGGGGCTTAAGTCCTTGGGAATAATATTTTAATATTATCCCAAAAGCCCTGTGAAATCTATGTTTTGTCCTAAGTTCTTGGGGAGGGATGCATGCAGCTTCATGGGTGACGTGTGTCGACCCAAGCACATGCGATTTAACCTAGGAAATGAGCCATGTTGGGGGTTCTCTTTCCATTTCGTGTACTATTGTGTAGGAGTTGGGGTGGGCATTTTCTCCAACCATCACCTGAATCCGGGGTTCGACCTTCCAATTCCTCCATCCTCCATCTGTACACGTTTGTTCTCTGTGATTGAACCTCTATACACCTTACACATCTATGAAACTAGAGAGAGTTGCACTATGCTTTAGCGTTGATCGTTTCCGTTTCGGGTATCCATACCCATTTTTCCCAATTGACTGTTGTGGCCATGCAGTGCTGGACTGCATGTGGCTTGTTGGCCAATGTGAGGGAGGTGATTGTTGTTGAAGAGCTAGGTTAGCCAGTCTCTGAGTGACTCTCTCCAGGTGAGAGAGTGCGCGGTGGAAGTGAGAACTCTTGGAAGGAGTCCTGTAGCTGCCACAGAGCTCGGAGACTTCCGGTCCGGTCTATTGCTGAAGCCCAAGGGAAGGGAGGTTAGCATCCGATGGAATTCCTTGGTGACAGTGAAGGTGTATACTCGTGGGGTGGGACAAACATGTGGGGAATGAGAGTCTGTGGGCAGTAGGCATAAGTGGCTCCTAGGAGAGGATCCTTCTCCTATGACTGTGTGTCTTCTTGTATTACCTGCCTAGCCTAGGAATCCCTACCCGATGGAGCTTAGTCCCAGCTCGGGGGCGACCTACTGCTGAGAGTGATGAGCAACATGGTCTAAGGCTGGGAGGTTCGTGGGAGGTCTACACGCAGTTGGTGAATTACATCCAGTCTAAAAGATAAGTATATGCATGCGTATAGTTTCAATTAAATATGCATGTATGTGATTCTAGCAATGTTTACATGTATTCTGCTGTATTCATGAATTATTGTTAATGTCGTGGATTATGTATGCTAATGGTATTAATGTTATTATGCTGTGTTTAACTGTAATTAAGAAATTGTATTTCATAAGAATGCATAATATGTTACAGTAGTGTTTTTTCGCGTAGTAATGTTGGCCTGACCATGGGGTTGATGGTCGGAAACGTTACAAATATGATACTATTGGGCACAATGGTATTGATTAATGTCATGGAGGTGTCCAATATATGATAATATTATAGGGAAAATTGTAACACTGAAATCTATTCATCCCTACTAACCCCATGATTAATAAGTGATTCCTTAACCAAAACAAAACTTAAACCTTGTGATTGAATTGAACATAGACTAAGTGACTTTAAAAGGATGACTGATAATATTCTAGTGCTTAATGAGTCACTATGTTCTTTATCTAATCTAACCCCTTAATACTCTTAAATGGGAAAGATCCATAATGACTATGAACCCTATCACTTTCTTTTACTAGAACTAGACCTTGATAGGCTGCTAAGAGCAACCTTCCTACTAGCTTAGGAAGATATCAAATGTGAAACGTCATGTGAAACTATATTCTCATGATATAATATGAGTCCTATGTTGGGAGGAACACACATAAGAGAGAAATTAAAGTACATGAATGATAGATAATTGTTTGGAGTATTATCCTAGGGTTTTTATAATATAGTTCCTTTACCATTAGTTTAAACCCTCTAGTTTTGATTTCATTGTCTAGTTTTGAGTTAGGCCTAAACTCTCCCTTAATTTCCCTTCCAAAGTAAAACTTGGAATTTATGTTGTAGTTGAGACTTATAAGTGGCCCAAGCTAGAGGAACCCAAATTTGGGTGATGAAGGTGTCAAAAATGATATCATATATTATTACTTTTTGTTGTTCTTAATTCCAATATATAAAGATCTATCTTTTTGAACACCGACCCCCACCCCCTAATTCATTATGTAATAATATCTTATTTTGATTCTAGTTTAATTAATTAAGAGTGGAATTGATTACCTAATTCCAATTGGAATCACTAAGTTATAATTTTATGTTATCTCTTTATATTCTTGTTGCAATTTGAGGAAGGTTATCTTTCACATTAATTTTTTTAGTCTGATTGTTTCTTCTTGCAACCCCTAGCTCCATGACACTTGTTTTACATAATTTCATTGTGCATACAATTGTATGAGGTTCATGGTGTCTCTAATTTGGATGTTGCATCTAATTTATGGTTCCCTTTAATGGAATCAAAGCCCTTCTATGTTATATATCATATTGGTAGTAAGGCTTTATTTTCAATGCTAGTGGTTATAGGAGGAATCTCTTCATCGTTTCAATGGTTATAGTTGTAGAAATTGTTTGGATGTTTCTCTACAGTGAGAAGACAAAAGAACAAACCAACTTAAACTTCAATGCAATAAACCAAAAAATAATTTGTGTAAATTGTCATTTGATTTTTGGCGAGTAGGGTAGCAAGCCACCCTCAAGATTTGGGCCCATAGGGATGAGAAAATGAAAGTGAAATAAATAAATTTCTTTCTATTTCTGCTTGGTCCATAACAGTCACACATATATAACCTTATTTATATTTCAAATGATAACATGCCAACCTAATACTCGACTTTTATACAAACTTGTGTAGCATTAACAATCTATACTTTGAATGTCTCTTTGTGTATATAAAGATACTGAAAAATTATACATAATAGTGTACATCAATAACGTTTAAAATATTGCATTGAAAATCATTATAGAATTTAGTGCTTGTAATATTTGTATGGATATAATAACCAACAATGTATAATCACAATAACAACTAGGGTAGAACTATCTTAACCAATATTTATAAGAGTATATATATCTTAATCCTAGATAAATTATACTTTGAGAGTGATTTTTCTTTAAAAAAATTATTTTGATAATTTAAACTGGATTTAAGTTGGTTATAGTTTCACACATCTTCTTAAAACTCAATACTCTTAGCTTATGGAAATATCGATAGATAAAATTAAAATTTGGATTATCCACTTAACTTAAACAAATATGGATAAATAAAATTACAATTTGGATTACAGTTAAAATAAGTAACCATATTTATGTGTTGTTATCGTATCTACAATATTTTTGTTATCTGGTGTATAATTTTATTTTTGTTTTTTTATTAAAAAAATCATTACCTTTTATGAAATATAATAAAAAGTCATTATTTTTTATTAAATATAAAAAATTAAAATAATGCATATGTTATCTCTAGCACTCAAAGATATATACTTTCCAAAAGTCTTACTATCCAAAAACACTTTTTACTTAGACTTGCAAGCTCTCATCTAGAAAAACTACATTAGAATCTCATCTTCATAACCTTATTATCAACCTTTGTATAACCATCCTTTCACTACCCATAAAAAGGAACATGTGCAGGTTTTCAACCAACCATCATTAGTTTCCAATCACAATAAATAGTCCTTCGGTAAACCAAAGAAAAACTAGAGTTAAACCATGAACTACATAAACTAGGACAACACACTATTTTCTTTAACAAAAAAACTAAGAAAAAAATAAATATTATCGGTGAAAGACTAGTCATTGCTTCTCTATGTTGAAGGACACATTCCTAAACTACAAAATTATACCTAAGAAGGGTTCCAACTATAGCACTCCCTTGGACATGACATCAACCTATGATTTTAACTCTCAATATACATGATGAAAAGAAATATTATAAAATGAATGCTCCAAACTTTTAACTTCTTCGAATATAGGTTGTAGGTTCAATTATTCCAATGGAAAACTTGTCATATAATTTATTAAGAAACCTAAATCACCAAATACCTGAATATCCACTAGCCCCTATTCTAGAACTCAACTTTTGAGCCAAACATTTTACGTAGTTTTTATAGCCTTCTCTTAGGAAAAATATAAACTTCAACCATCAACACCATTAAGATAAATTATGCCACCAACACTCCTCACACATTAATCCTCTTGACTAAATCCATTGAAAAATCCCCACCCCTTAACTTTGATATTGGAGGGTGTACCAATATCTTATCTTGGATTGGATTGATGGAAACTTTGAAGCTTTGGAATTTTTTCCTAATTTGAGAGGCACATTGAAAAGAGGCACATTGAAAAGGAGGGATAATCCTTCCTTGAAATATCTCTAAGTTCCTAGCAATCAAAATACCTTAGGATACCACTATACACTATATGCCTTTAGTTCCTTCTTTTGAATGCATAATTTCAAACTCTCATTAAGTGATATTCCCTGCCAACCATACTTCACTCTTGGAATTGCTTCCATATCCAACCAAATTTCTCTTCTATAAGAACAACTAATTGATAAATGATTTATAGTTTTTGAGAACTGATTACATAGAATACAACAACCGGTTCCATGCCTACTTTGTTTCTGAAAGACCTCTCCAGTTAAATCCTTATTTCATAAGGCAAGCCACATAGAGAATTTGTCTTTAAGAGGAATTTTGAGTTTACATAAATATTTCCACCACAAAGTGACCCATCTTATGTTTACTCAACAAACATTGCTTTGTAACCTAGCCTTGGAGTATAAATCACCAAGGATAAATTCTTTGAAAATATTTTGGCATCTGCTTCCTCTCTAAGCCTTATGTGATTCTTATACAACTAAGTTTCAAACTTACTCAATTGGTCAACGTCCACCTCAAACAAACTTAACTCTTCAACACTAAATTTCCACCCTTGAAACAAAACAATAATAGTAATATGGTTAGTATCTTTGACAAGTTTAAAAATACCTAGATTTTATAGAGTCACAATCAACTCCTTTGAAATCCTATAGCCTTCTCTGCTACCAACTCAAAAATCTAAGACTATCCTTACTTTATCACCTTTTCCAATTTTCCAATCCAACCAATTTCCCACTAAGGGAAATCACTAAACTAAATCCTTCCAAAATATTGAATATTTTTTGATAAGTTTAATTTCATCCTTAATCCATTTTTCCAATAACAAAGGTTTTACATACTTTTGATGAAGCATCTATCTCCATAATCCATCCTTATTCATCAATTTCCATAAGCTTATTTCCTTCCAAATCCTTCCCGAAAAAATAAATATCTTAAACCCCACTCACTTGCCTCTTCAGGCTTGACCAAATATTACCACTTTAAAACTAGTATTTCATTTGATTTTCTCTTCCCTTTCCATAATAATTTAAATCATCTCTTCCTAATAGTTTCTAGGAACCCTTTCATAATACAATTTAGGGTGTGATGATAAAGAGTAATGGCCAATAATGCATCCTAACTAGGGTTAACCTTCCACCAAGTGAAAGCCATATGTTACACCACATCTTAGTTTGATTTCAAAATTTTCAATCAACAACTTCCAATCCCTTGTCATGTAATCATTACTTCCAATCCCTTGTCATGTAATCATTAGGTCTCAATATAAATCCTAGGCACATGAAATTTTCTTATAGGTCTAGCTTTTGGAAAGGAAAAATATCAAGTGTTCTTCTCACCTAATCCTTCTCCATATTAAAATAAATGAAATATTTCTATAGATTTATATCTGTGCATATTGTTGTACTATAAGGATTAATAGATTTTGGAAAGGAAAAATATCAAGTGTTCTTCTCACCTAATCCTTCTCCATATTAAAATAAATGAAATATTTCTATAGATTTATATCTGTGCATATTGTTGTACTATAAGGATTAAAATATCCATTACTTTGTTTACACATTTTCTAGAACCATTGTAGAAAAGTAACATTTCATCTATGAAAATGAGGCGTTAAATAGAAAGAAGCACTTAACTTAATACCACTTAAATCATTGGACCTCTTAGCATCAATAATTGTCCTACTTAACCTTTCTGTAATAATTGAAAAAATTAAGGGAGACAAAGGACATCCTTGCTAAATTCCTCTTCTTATCCTAAAAAACCTTGATCCAAAACCATTAACAAGTACCATGAATGAATAAAAAAATATGAAACCTATGATCTAGTTCACCATCTTGACATGGAACCCAACGTGGATTAGGATAAACCTTGGATATAACCAATTTGATCTATATTTAGGCCTTGGATAGGTCCAATTCCAAACCATAAGATACATCCTTTGATTTTTAATAGAGTGCAACCATTCTTGATCTACCTCTATTTCTTCATGCATGTTTCTCCCATGCAAGAAACCAAATCATTCTTAACTCAAAAAAAATATTTGTTACCCCTATAGTAATAATCTTAGTAATGCTTTTTAAAATAAAATTACAAAGTGAAATAGGCCTAAATTCCTCGAAAGAGGAATACTTGTCCATTTTAAAGATGAGGGAAATAAAGGCAGAATTAAAGACCCCTAATTTTTTTACCATTATGTTGATCTCCTCCACCACCTTTATCACTTTTTCTTCTAAAATGTCATAAAAATATCATACAATCCAACATGGAACTCCATAGTCTAGCCATATCAGCTTGGAATTTTATCATTTTACATAGAAGCCAACATAAATTTGAATTCAACATTAGACACCTCTTCCACTAGATGTTTGTTTTCATGTTCTCCTTAAAAAAAAATAAAGAAATATGAAGTTGTCTTTACTATCTCTGGTATTTTTACTTTATCTTTTTCATGATATAATCATGAAAAGTGAGAAACCTTAATATTTTCCAACTCTTTGAAAAACCTAGCCACACTCCCATCCTCCAAGTTCTTCATATTCCATATGATATTGACCTTTACCCTATGATTGGAATAATTACGGAAAACTTTGTTGTTTCCATCCCCATTTTGTAGCCACAAGGATCTACTTTTCAGTATTTGTTAGAGTTCCTTTGCCTCGAGTAATTTTCTCTTTGTCACTTCTAAGTTTTTCAAAGCAGTCCTTGAGTTTTAAAAAATATTTCCTACAAAATATTGAGCATAAAAGGATTATATATCATTCTCTACAATAATCAAATCCTCCTCATCTCTTTTCCTCTTAGAATAGGCCCAACTTACTGACTTACCATAAGGTTATCTTTCACATTCATTTATGTAGTCTAATTGTTTCTCTTTCCAGCAGCTAGCTCCACACTATCTACGTTTTTTACACAATGCTCTTTTCCTCTTAGAATAGGCCCAACTTACTGACTTACCATAAGGTTATCTTTCACATTCATTTATGTAGTCTAATTGTTTCTCTTTCCAGCAGCTAGCTCCACACTATCTACGTTTTTTACATAATTTCATTGTGGATATTAGCTCCACACTATGCACGTTTTTTACATAATTTCATTGTGGATATTATCTTAGGAGGTTCATGGTGTCTCCAAGATGGACATATCATCTAATTTATGGTAATATTTAATGGAATTAATTCCCTTGTATGTTATATATCATATTGGTAGTAAGGATCTATTATCAATACTAGTGGTTGGACACATCATCTAATTTAGGGTAATATTTAATGGAATTAATTCCCTTGTATGTTATATATCATATTGGTAGTAAGGATCTATTATCAATGCTAGTGGTTATAGGAGGAATCTCTTCATCATTTCAATAGTTATAGTTGTAGATAAGTTTGGGTGTTTCTTTATGGCAAGCATACAAACGAAGAAGCCACCTTAAACTTCAATGCAATAAACCAAAAATAAGAATTCATGGACATTTGCATTAAATTTCTTTTTGGTGAGTAGTGAAGAAGGCACCCTCAAGACTTGGGCATGGAAAGATGCAAAGTGAAAGTGCAAAAAGGGTATTTCTTTCTATTTTTTATCTTGGCCCATAACACTCACACATCTACAACCTTATTTCTCCTTCAAATTATAACATGCCAAATTGATACTTGACTTCAATACAAACCTGTGTAAAATTTCCAATCTACATTTTGAATGCCTTTTTTAGTATATAAAGATACACACTTAAAGGCTATCCATAATATTGTACACCAATAACATTTAAAATATGGTGTTGAAAATCATGATAGAATTTAGTGCTTGTCTAGGAAAATTTTAAGGGCTAAATTTCACCCATGGACTAATTTTCCATGCTTTTTTCTAAAAAATAATTTGTCAATTTCCATTTTATTTGCCCAAATTTTATAGCATATAAATATTTTACTCTAAAAATCACCAAAATTTTCTAGAAACTATATAAAAAATTTAATATTTTTCCACAAATATTGTCAAACATTTTGTTGTTGCATTTCAATAATTAGAAAGATTTGCTAAGATTTTTACACTTTAAGATAAGTATGGATCCTCAAAATTTTCCCTAGTCCCACTGCTTGTAATATTTGTATGGATAGAATAACCAACAATATCTAATCACAATAACAACTAGGGTAGAATTATCTTAACCTAAAATTATATAAGTAGATCTATCTTAATCCTAGATAAATTATACTTTGATTTTTTTTAAACTTCGATAATTTAAAATGAATTTAGGTTGGTTATAGTTTCACTTATCATCTTGAAACTCAATACTCTTAGCTTATGGAAATATTGATAGGTAAAATTACAATTTGGATTATCTACTTAGCTTACACAAATATGGATAGGTAAAATTACAATTTAGATTATTGTTAAGATATGTAACAATATTTATGTGTTATAATCATAAATTCTATAGTATTTTCATTTATGTGTAAAATATCTAATATCTCTCTTTTTTTATTTTTGTTCCTTATAAAAATATTTAGTACATTTTTATGAAATATCACAAAAAGTCATTATTTGTTATTAAATATAAAAAATGAACATGATGCATATCTTATCTCTAGAATTCAAATATATATACTTGCCAAAGGACTTGCTATCCAAAAAACACTATTTCCTTAGGCTTGTAAGCTCTCGTCCAAAAATACTACATTAGGTCTTCATAACCTTATTATCAATATTTGTTTAACTAATTGTCCCATAAAAGATGAACATGTACATGTTGTCAACTAGTCTTCATCAGTGTCATTCATCATGACTAAATCACAATAGATAATCCTTCAGTAAACCAAAGAAAAAATAGAATTGACCCATGATCTACATAAACTAGGACAACAACATGTTTTCTTTAACAAAAAACTAAGAAAAAAAAATGTTATGGGCCAAAGACTAGACATTTGTTCTCTAATTAGAAGGACCCATTCCTTAACTCCAAAATTATACCTAAGAAGGGTTCCAATTGTAGACCCTCCTTGGACAAAAAACCATCCTCTAAAGTTAAACTCTTGATATAGATGATGAAAGGAAATATTATGAAATAAATGCTCCAAGCTTTTAAATACTTCAAATATAGGTTATAGGTGAATTTTTTACAATGGAAAACTACTTTTCATCTAGTTTATTACTAAATCTAAATCACCAAAGACTTGAATATCCAACAACCCCTCTTATGGAACTATTCTAATCAAAATTTATAGATCCAAGAGTTTTGCGTAGTTGTTATACACTTCCCCTAGGAAAAATTTAAACTTAAACCATGTGCATCATTAAGATAAATTATGCCACCAACATTGATCACAGATTAATCTTCTTGACCATATCCACTAGAATATCCCTCTTAACTTTAAGATTGGAGGGTGTATCAATATCCTATCTTGGATTGGCTTGATGGAAACTATGAAGCTTTGAAATTTTTTCCTAATTTGAGAGTCATTTTATCCCCAACTTTTAAGTATAACTAAGGAGATGATGTCTCAAGGCCCTCAGGTTGCAGACATGGAGTACCAAGAGACAACTCGACCAACAGTGTCCAATTGCACATACAAAGACCCACATCACCACCATAGCTCTAGGTTCTTCACGGCGATATCCACCACACCAGATAGCCTCCGAAATATCTTGGGTCTTGATCCATGAGGAACAATTTAGGTATTATGGTGAGTTTCATTTCAATATTTGAGGGATTTAAGTTTGTCGCATATATTACTTCTTTTGATTATGTGACAATTGCTTGGACATTATGCTCTTTTCCCCGTTTCACTTTGGTGGTTGACATTGCTCCCTAGTAAGTGGGTCACCCTTAGGGATAGGTATGCTACTGGGAGGTAATTTTGATGAGTCATAATTCTATTCCTAACCATACTTGTCACTTTCTAAACATCATCCCCTCAACTCCTCACCTTTTGGGATTTTTGGGTGTACTGAGCCAAGAAGGGGTTGTCTTGCATTTCATGGGAAGAAGGGGTTGGAGGCCCAAAGGCTTGATAGCTGGAAAAAGATAAAGAACTACTTATGAACCTTCTAGATTCTCTCCCAAATAGGTATTGAGAGAAAGGAAATGCTTCTCCTTAAAAATCAAAGACCTACAAAATCAAATTAACATTATATAAATGTCCCCACTTTTTGAGGCGTGTACGCTTATGTGGTATCCCTTTATTTCCTTGCATATGGAACTCTGTGTACCTCTAATTTCAAGTGTCCTTGTGGTACTGACTCCTAATCTATTCGATTCATGAATAGGGAGTACCCAAGGTTTTGTATTATTAATTAATTAATGACATTAAATGAGTTTGGATAAAAGATGCATTGAAAACGAAGGTGCAACACACCCTCTTCAAAGACACCCATAAATGAGACACTAAAACCCCTTGTATGTCATGAACCCCACCCGAAACGTATTCCACCCATCCATGAAACCTCATCCACATGACTTAGATGGAGGTCCCCTTGGGAAGCACCCCTAAACTTAAGGAACGATTCACCCAATAGGTCGTTTTGTCAACCCTCCCATATCTAAACTTGGAAAATTGCATAGGGTCTTTGAGCATTAGTTTATTTTGATGAGGTGGTTTGGATGTACTTGCTTAGATGGATATTTTATTGATTTGATTTACTCATCATGATTCTTTGAATTGATATCCTTGGAGGGTGTATCCATTTGTCTTTGTAGAACCAAATTGGTGGACAGTTTTGGAGGAACAAGCTTGGCTTGGGCTTCTATGGGGATTGAAGCCCACAAGCTAGATTCCAAGGGCCCACATGTAGGCTCATGGAGAAATGACTTTGGAGGCCTATAGTACACCTTAGATTATCTTACCCATCCCCTACATTCCAAATGATTTTCTTGAAAGAGGAAAAACGTCACCTTCTTGGAGCTTGACGTCACACATGGGCTAGGATGTGGTGGTGATCTGGGAAAATCCTTGGAGGGTGTATCCATTTGTCTTTGTAGGACCCAACACGAATATGTGTTAATGAAATTTTTTGTATCTTCACTGGAATCAAGTCAAAGGAATTGGCTTGCAAACGTTTTGTAATCCGAGGAGTATCCCATCTTCTACCAAGCTCATTGAAGAATTTCTCAGGAATTATCTGCTAGCTACTCAAAATTTGCAAGATACTTTCCAAGAGCTCAAACACTCTCTTTGCAGAGAAGGTTTTCCAATGGATGATGAAGAAATATAAGAAGAAATGCTTGAAGAAAGTTACCAAGAAGATATTTATAAATTTTACCATGTTTGTAACATACCCACTATAATCCCCAGTTTAATTTATGCTCATGTGGATATAATATGTGGCTATGGCCAAGCAATGTAATATGTGAATTGTATTTCCTTGATTTATTAATAAAAATGTGATGCCATTTGCTAAGGGGACATGTACAAGAGATGGGGGCTGAATTAATCCATACGAGAGATGAGTGTTTGGGATAATGGCCAAGAGGGGTCCAAGCGGGGAAACACCCATGTATATTGATTTAACCCATATTCCTAAATTTGTTATTTGTATATGAACCTTCCCATTTCTGATTGAGTGTTCCCTAAGCCAATCATTGAATACATGTAAGAGGGTGGTTGTGAGTAGTCACATCCCAAAGTTATTGGGCACATGGGAGTTGAGTAAAACCAGCTTGGGGAAGAGTGTGAGAAAAAAAAGACAAGCAAAAGAGAGGAAATTCATATGGGTGGGAACAACAATTGCTAGTTAGTCAAGTTTGTGCAGGATAGCCAAGGGAGGGGAAGAAAATTGAGCTTGAAGTTGATGCAGGTATGGAGGACGTGTATATTTTAACCTTGTACAATATTTACTACATAGATATATCTAGTAAAAGAGAAGAAAAAATACAATAGAAAATACAAACATTACACATAGATTTTTCCCCTGGAAACCCAAATCGAGAAAAACAACATATTCTATATTCATTCATAGTGATACATTGTTTACAATACAATATACATATAGGAGCCAACGACATCCAAAACCCTAACCCAATGACTTGGATTAGTCAACAACCCTAATTCCTTAATCGTAAATAGAAAACCATCGGCAAAAAACCATGTGCCTAAAAACCTCCCAACAATGGACATGAAAAATGAGGAAAAAATCCAATACGTTTCTCGAGGCAAAAAAAATTATCGGGGGTGTTGCACCTGAACCTCCACGTGGGGGGATTTCTCACTCCCCTCAAACCCCCTTGCACGCCTGGCACAACACAGGCACTGCTACTCGTGCAAATAATATAACACATATCCAACATTATCCCACTTGTTGTTTTCTTTGCATACAGGGGGTTACATGGTTACATAGTCGGTAATCTAGGGAAACATTTCCCATGGATCCTCTACACCAAGAAAACTTCTCAGTTCTCACAGATTTTCTTAATGAATCTGCAACATTCTTCAAAGTGTCCACCTTCATCAACAATACTTTCTTTTCTTCAACCACGTCTCTCACAAAGTGATATTGAATATAAATATGCTTTGTCTTTGAATGATAAGCCAGGTTCTTCGCCAGAAAAAATTGCACTCTGATTGTCACAATCTAACCTTACAGCTTGTTGTACCAACCCAATACCTGAACACAATATTTGTAACCATATTGATTCCTTACTTGCATGAGTGGATACCATGTATTCAACTTTTGTAGTTGAAAGTGCCACTACAACATGTCTTTTTCTCATCCAACTTTTTGCTCCTCCAAATAGGTTAAACACATACCCACTTGTAGATATCCTACGATCCAGATCTCCAGCCTAGTCTGCATTCACAAATCCATGTACATCCAACACTATGTACAATCCCGATCTTCCTTGGTAGCACAATCCATAGCTAGCAATTCCATGCAAATACCCAAAAATCCCTTTTTAATGTTGTCCAATGCTCCTCCCATGGTTTTGACATATACCTACTCAAAACTCCCACTGCATGTGCAATGTATGGTCTAGTAAAGACCATTGCATACATCAAACTTCCAACTGCACTTGCATATGGAACACAACACATGTCCTCCTCCTCTTTATGTGTCTTAGGACACTGATCCACACATAACTTTACACCAACAAGAATAGGAACCTTGACCAGTTTACATTCCTGCATATTAAACCTCTGCAATATTGTCTCGACATATTTTCTCTGATTTAACCAGAGTTTCCTCTTTTTTCGATCTCTTTTAATTTCCATGCCCAAAATTAAGTTTGAAGTACCGAGATCCTTCATGTCAAATTTAGAGGACAACCGAGTTTTCACAGCCTGGATAATATCCTTGTTGTTTCCTATCAGAAACATGTCATCCACACACAAGACCAAATAAATCAAATGATCACCAATTAATTTAAAATACACATAGTGATCCTCTTTTCTTCTTGTGAAGCCAAGTCCCAACATATAAGTATTAAATTTTTGATACCACATCCTTGGTGATTGTTTTAAACCATACATTGACTTTTTCACCTTGCATACCGACTCCTTCTTTCCCTTCACAACATAATCTTTTGGTTGCTTCACATGGTTTTCTTCTTCCATATCTCCATGTAGGAATGTTGTCTTCACATCCACCTATTCTACTTCAAAATTAAATGAAACAAAAATAGATAACATAAATCTTATAGAGGTTAACATGGCAACAGGAGAAAAAATCTCACCAAAATCAATTCCCTCAACCTGGGAATAACCCTTTGCTACTAACTGAGATTTGTATTTCTCCACTTTTCCTTATGCATTCAACTTCTTTTTAAATACTCAATTTCTTCCAATGGGATTTCTCCCAGTCAAAAAATCCACTAGATCCCAAGCCTCATTCATATCCAAGGCTGCCATTTCTTCATCCATGGCCTTTTTCCAGATATTTCCATCCTCTGAATCCACTGCCTCCCTGACAGTTCTAGGATCATCATTAGTAATAGACAAAGAAAAATTAGAAAGGAAATAAAATGGAGTATACCTTTCCGGTAGCCTTCTTTCTCAAACCGATCTCCTCATTACTGGATTATGAGGATATTCTTCTTTTGATTCATGTTCTTCTGTAGAGTCTGATTCATCATCCTTTAAATCAAACTCTATTTTCTATGGTTCTTCCTTACTTGGTAGGACTTCATGTTTAACAACATCCTTCATTTCTCTAAATACCACATCTCGACTATACACTACCTTCTTATTTTATGGGTTCCAAAACTTATAACATTTGAGACCATCTTTATATCCAATAAATATACACTTTTCAACCTTCTTATCTAGATTACTCTTGTTTTCCTTTGGAACATGAACATATGAATCACATCCAAATACCTTGAAATGTGTGAGAGAATTTTTCTTACTAGTCCATACCCCTTGTGGAGTCTTTTCATCTAGCACTGATGAGGGTGATCTATTGACCAGGTAACATGCAGTACCCACTACCTCTACCTAGAATTGTTTCCCTAATCTGTAACCACTGAGCATGCACCTTGCTTTTTCCATCAACGTCATGTTCATCCTTTCTGCAAATCCATTCTGTTCAGGTGTATATGGAGTAGTCTTCTGCCTTGATATACTGCACTTCTTAGACAACTCTTCAAATTCATTCCCGCATAAATCTCCACCATTATCTATCCTTAGCACCTTAATTATAGTATTCCTCGAGAAGTCATCTATAAATGAGACATAGTACATAGATTTTCCCAATGATGGGACCGATACAGGTCCACAAACATCATTGTGAACTAGCTGTAAAATTCTTTCTACCCTCAATGCACTAGAGGGGAATCTTACTCGATTTTTCTTCCCATATACACAATGTTCACATAAATAAAAATCCAGAGAGCAGTTAGACATACCTTCAACCATACCTATAATATACCTTGGCCAAACCCAAATGTAAATATAATCCAAGTATATTTAAGCTAGTAAGTTGTTTAGACATCAATTTTGTAATACCTGCCATGGCATGGTGTATGCATATACTGCGCATTAAAGGGATGTAATGTGAACATTTCTGAATACCCGACGCAATAACTAAGGTGTGCACAACCTTAGAGACAGAGGATACAATGTGCAGTAACTAAATGCGCACAATATTAAGGTCAGTGAACCTTTGTGTATATAATATACATTATAGGCTGGTGAGCTAGTATTATAATCCATAATGCTTATGTCTTGGAATTAGGCCAGCGTGCCTAGATGTTAAAGGGCCAATGCGCCTACTTTGTACATGAACTCATGATTAATATAAAACACATGACTGCGCGCAGAACGACCATGATAAAGAGATGGGGGACTGAACTTCACTAGTTAGGGAAAGGTAGGGCCAAAAGACAAGGGAATATTATATTAATATTTCCCAAAACATAAAGTATGGATAATTTTATCCTAAGTTCTAAAGTTGGGGACAAGTGGAAAAAAGTAACTTCCGATATGACAAGTGACAAGTTGGGGACTTGCATTCATATTGTGGGGAAACTTAGCTGAGGGGGTCTCTCTCTCACAGGGATAGATTACGAACAAAAGGGGAGGGGGGGAGGAAAAAACCATCAGGCTGACCATTTTCACTCATACATTATGTTATCCTTGAGACAACCATTCCACCTTTCCAAAACCTATTCCACGTCCCTTTTGGTTGGTGTACCTAGTTAGCTTAGAGAGGGATTGAAGAAGCAGGTTGTCAGGCCCGTGAGCAGTTCTCTGGGAGAGAGAATTGTTGGGGATTGATTTTCATAGGTGCCAAACTGCAGCTACAATTCTCTGAGACTTCCAGTCCGGACTATTGTTGAAGCCCTGGAAGGGAAGTGGGGCAACTGAGGGACTATTGAGCAGAGAAGGGGCACACTTTCTTGGGTGGGACATGCATGTGGGGAATGAGAGGTTGTAGGTTGTTAGTTGAGTGAGAACCTAAGATGGAGTCTTTCCTATTTTGCATGAGCCTTAGCCTGGATAGGAATCCCTTTACCCTAGGTGGAGTTCAGTCCCAACTCAGGGGTGATTCACTGTTGAGAGTGATGAATAGTGCAATATATGGTTGGGAGGTTCATGGACGGTCTGTAAGCAGTTGGTGACAACCTTTCTAAGATAAGTACCAATTGTATGATATATGGATATTTTGTCTTGTTATTTACATGCCCATGTTACGATTTTATCATACATGTGACTATGAATGCTTGTGTGATTATGGGTAATTTCCTATAAATGATGCATATCGATAATTATTGTTATTTGTAATATAAAAGTCATGTTACAGAAAATAATTGTTTGTTTATGTTATATGTAAATATTACGCGAGCGTGATTTATATATATGCTTTAGTTTCATGCAGTCTAAAGAGTAAATTTAGGTGGCATTGTTTAGTTGACTACTGGGTATGCTACTATATGTTCTGCAGTATGGGAACAAAAGATGTTCCCTAGAGTAGTATGTCCCGGCCTGATGGCTGGAAATGTTAGCGATTGGCGTCAAAGCATGAGTGGTTTCTCTAGAGTGGCATACCCCGACCTCAGGTTGGTCGGGGGGATCGTTAAAGTTTGGTATCAGAGCCTCAGTTCAACACTGAGCTTGGATGGACCAAAAGGGTGAAATTGAAGTGAATATTCATAGAAAAGTAACTTTGTAGTGACCAGAATTAGATTCATAGAGTGTCCTTGGAAAAGGTTGGCATACTGGTGTGTGTGGTAAATTTAGCACCGCACGGGAAACCGTGGCATGCCAGTGTGCACGGTAAATTGTGGCACCGCGCGGAAGATTATTATGTGTAGATGCACGTGCTGAAATTAACCTTGCACGGTAAGCACACACATAGTAAGGTGCACATGGGGTGCACAAGTATTGCTTAACGCAGGGGAGTTTTGTTGTTACGCGCATAAGTATGAATATAAGTTGGTTCGCGGTGGTGTATTCAGTAGTATGCACAGATATTTGAGCGCGAAGGAGTATGTTAAACTTGACATGGTGCATGAATAGGATGAAAATGCATGTGGAATATCGGTGAGTATCAAACTATGCACACTTGATATTGGCGCACACCGCCAGAGTAGTGCGCGTATGTAGTTGGTATGATGAAGAAGAAACACGCAGTATATTTAGGAGTGAAGAGAAGCATTTATCTTGTAATATTGTTATACATGATAATATGAATGAACAAGTATAGTTAATGCACGCGAAGTCGCTTGGAAGGCGAGGAGTCTAAGTTTAAATTGCATAATAATAAAAGAAACATAAACACATAACTGCATTGAAGCATTAATTAAAAAGAATTCCGAATTTTAATTTCTTCCAATTTAGACAGATAAAAATAAAATATAATATTACAAGAAAAACTTATTATAAAAGAAAACAAGAGTCATAACATCACCAAATAGAAATTGTAAAAAAACAGTCTAAAATCCATTTCTGTATTTATATAATCATATTAATTACAAAATTACAAAAGGGTGATGACAACAATTAGCCTGTTGTAGAAAGGACCATTGAAGAACATCCCTATCATCTCTTGTACTTCTACCTCCACTACAGGTTATTCAAAATTCACTGAGACATGCTTATCTTAGTTGAAGACTTACTTCAACTAAGCGATCTCTGCCTTTAAAGAGGAGTCTAACCAGATTGGTTGATTTTCTCCAACACTTTTGGCCGCTTTAACCGTAGATTCCTCCTTCTTATGTCGCTTACTCCTTTTCTTCTTAGCGGTTGATCTGTTGATGACTAAATCCTTTATAATGGGATTCAACCTGACTTCCAATCATGATTCTATAACCAGCTCTGTGTGGAACTTAGTTTCTAGAACATGCACGAGGACCCTTTCCTCCTTATTCGCAGGAAATCCTAGCATGTTGCTCGAATAACCAGTCTCACTCGACTTAGCGTTGTCCATGTATCTCAGGTTGGGGATACCGAAATGTTTCTTTACAGAGAGTAGGAAGTCGAGCATATTGAATATTACTACGGTTATGGATACGCATATATCTTCATACTCGGGGAGTGGTAATTATAGAGCTACATTTATGAAGTGCAGATAGATTACGTACAAAGAGGATTGGGTTTCCATACTCGGCCAATACATTTAGAATGATTATTTTTTTATTTCATTACATGGCAACGTTTAACTGACGTCACATGGCTGCAAAGTACCAAATGAATGAAGCAGGGTGATCTGACTAGCCATCGCCCTCTCCATGAGTGGTGGATTTGACATGTTGAGACATGTGATACCGCGTCTTGGTGAAAGTGGTTTCGACAATACCACCTTCTTGCACGAGTGTATCTCAGAAGGCACTACGTGTCAATGTTCTCGAGACTTGGGTCTTATATAGAATTGTTGTGGTGATAACACAAGGAAACCGGTAGTGATAATGTTGATGTGTATGTTGAATCGAAATGGTGCATATTCTCATGAATTGTTGATTGGTTAGTCTGATTAGTTTCGATGGTTGCACGTTTTGCAGAATTAACAACAACTCGGTCAGGACAGACCAATGCAGAGTCTGTAGGAATGGAAGAGGCACATGAGAATTACGGTCATCCAGAGAAGAGTAGAGGGATGGATGTCCATTTGGGCATGGAAGGAATGAACTCCAACGGACATGGAGAAGAAAGGAATGAAGACATGAATATGGCTGAGACCATTAAGAATTTGCAGAAGGATGTCCAAATCCATAAAGCTGATAATGAAAGGCTTATGAAAGCCAAAGAGTAGTAGGATGACTTCAACATGAAACTATTGGAAGGTTTGAATAGAATAGAGAATAAATTGGCTAAGGAGAGTGACTCAAGTAGATTTGAGAGTCACAAATCTTAAGAGGAGAAGAGAGAAGTAAAAAGTGCTAGTAGGCATCACCATCATTCCCATAGGCATTCCCATAAGAGAGCAGGCAACAACTCAAGTCTATCCCCTGTCAGAAGGTATAAGAGATCTGGGGTGGATGAGATGCAAGGAGAAATTAACAAAATCAAACCTCCTACATTTGATGGGGAGCACAAGAAGGATGAAGATGTCGAAACATGGTTGCTAGGCATGAGGAAGTATTTTCAATTGCATAATTATTCTTCTTATGCTGAAGGTAGAATTGCTATCTATAAAATCAAAGGAAAGGCATCCATGTGGTGGGATCAACTTGTGCAGGTACAACACATTATAGAGAAAAGTGTTACTTGGAGAGAATTCAAGAAGTATTTTGAGAAGAAGTACTTGACCAAGAGATATTATGACAAGAGAATGAAAGAGTTCTTTGAACTCAAGCTTGGAAGTACGACCATAGATTAATATGAGAGAAGGTTTCTAGAACTGTTTAAGTATGTCTCTTTCATTAAGGATGAGATAGTCAAGATTCAATAGTACTTAAGTGGATTTCCATCATTCATCAGTGACAAAATATAGTATGATGATCTCAAGACATTAGAAGAGACCATAAGAAGAGCTAAATGATTATATGACCAGCTGAAAGCAAGACCAACTTTCCAAAAGGCTTGGGAAGATAATAAGAAATTCAAGATGGATTAGAGGAAGAAGGGATCTAAGCTACCATTCTTCAGAAATAATTCACCAAGGCAGCAAACACATAAGGAAACTAGAGTGATTGACACAGTGAGTCAAGGGCTAAGACAACCACATATGCAATGTTGGGGTTGTAAAGGAGACCATAGGTTCAGAGATTGTCCTCACAGAGGTGAAAAAGTTAAGGTTGTTCACAATGTACAACGAGTTGAGATAGTAGAGGACATGGGCAGAAATGTGCCAAGGATTTATGAAACCCTGGACAACAAGCAAGTAGAGTATCGGTCCCACATGATTGAAGTGGAAGGTATGATCAACAACCAAACCCTTTCTATTTTAATTGATTCAGGAGCTAGCCATAGTTATATAGACCCTAAGATTGTGGAAAGTTTGCAATTGCCAAGAAGAAAGCATGGGAAATCCTGGTTGGTGCAATTGGCGACAGGAGACAGAAGAAAATTTTATGAAATGGTTAAGTCCTACCTCGTAGACATGAATGGAGTAAATACCAGGGAAGATTTGAACATCTTACCCTTAGGTTCCTATGATTGTTTAATTGGGATGGATTGGTTGGACCCACATAATGTTCTATTGGATTGTCATAACAAAGAATTCACTTGCTTGGATGAAGAAGGGAACCAAAGGAAAGTGTAGGGAATTCCCAGGGTAGTAATCGTTAGAGAAATTTCAGCATTACAGCTGAAGAAATGTTATAGAAGAGGATGTCAAATATTTGCAGCTCATATGGAGGAGACACCTGAAGACAAGGTGCCAAATTTGGAGGATTATCCAGTCCTGAAAGAGTTTGAATATGTATTCAAGGAAGTACCAGGACTACCCCCAAGGAGAGACATTGATTTCTCTATAGATTTGATGCCTTGAGCAACACCAGTATCAAAGGCTCCTTATAGAATGAGTACACCAGAATTGAAGGAGTTGCAAATGCAGCTTGAAGAAATTTTGAAGAAGGGGTATATACACCCAAGTGTATCACCTTGGGGTGCCCCAGTATTGTTTGAGAAAAAGAAATATGGAACGTTAAGATTGTGCATTGACTTCAGACAATTGAATAAAGTGACTATTAAGAAGAAATATCCTCTACCAAGGATTGATGATCTCTTTGATCAATTGAAGGATGCAAGGATATTTTCAAAGATAGATCTCAGTTCAGGATGCCATCAGGTAAGAATTAAAGAAGAATATATTAGCAAGACTGACTTCAGGACAAGGTATGGTCATTATGAGTTCATAGTGGTACCATTTGGATTGTCAAATGCACCAGTTGTTTTCATGTGCTTAATGAATGGTGTTTTCCGAGAGTATTTGGACAAGTTTGTCATTTTATTTTTGGATGACATTCTTATATATTCCAAGTCAGAGGAATAGCATGAACACCATTTGAGGATGGTGTTGCAAGTATTAAGGGAACATCAGTTGTATGCCGAATTGAACAAGTGCTCATTTTATCAGAAACTAATTCATTAATTAGGGCATATCATCTCAAAAGATGGGATAGTAGTGGACCCTGAGAAGGTAGAATCCATTAGAGAATGGCCAACACCAAATAATGTGACAGAGGTCAGATCTTTCATGGTCCTTGCAGAATACTACAGGAGATTCATTGGAGGATTCTTGAAGATAGCACACCCAATCACTTCCTTTCAAAGAAAGGGTATGTAGTTCCAGTGGACGTTGGACTGTGAAATGAGTTTCAAACATTTGAAACAATTATTGACAAGTGCTACAATACTAATGATTGTAGACCCAAATGAAGATTTCATTGTATGCATAGATGCATGTAATGAAGGACTGGGTGGAATCCTCAATCAAAATGGATTCGTGATATGTTATGAATCAAGGAAGTTGAAGGAGCATGAAAGAAACTATGCCACTCATGATTTGGAGTTGGAATCCATAGTGCATGCCTTGAGGAAATGGAGACACTACCTCATGGGGAAAAGGTTTGAGTTAAGAACAGACCACAATTGTTTGAAATATTTATTTGATCAGCCAAATCTAAATGCTAGGAAAAGCAGATGGTTAGAATTTATAAGCGAATATAACTTTGATATAAAGCATATCAAAGGGAAAGAAAATAAATTGGTCGATGCACTCAGTAGGAGAGTGCATGAGATTCATGCTACAACCATCAACATGTATCAGACTGATGTTAAAAGAAAAATTCTGGAGGCTGCAAATACAGATCTGCAGTACAGAGAATTGGTAGCAATTCTACAGCAAGGTAAGACACCATAGAAGATGGATATTTATAAGTTGGGAGTAGATGGAATACTTCTACACAAGAACATAATTTTTATACCAAATGTCCAGGACTTGAAACGTATAATTTTGCATGAGATGCATCATGCTCCTTATGCAGGGAACCCTGGATATCAGAAAACCGTAACAGCGGTCAAGAGCCAATACTTTTGGCCAGGTATGAAGAGATAAATTACATAATACATCGCTAGGTGTATGGAATGCCAGAAAGTTAAAATAGAACATAGGCAACCAATAGGATTGTTGCAACCCTTTCCCATTCCTGAATAGAAATGGGAAGTGGTGACAATGGATTGTATTACAGGATTTACCAGAACAACCAAGCTACATGATTCGATTATGGTAGTGTTGGACAAGCTCACAAAAGTTTCCCATTTTATTCCACTAAAAACTACTCACAAAGCAGCAGATGTTGCTGATATTTTCATGAGGGAAGTGACACGATTGCATGGAATTCCTAAAATGATTGTATCTGACAGAGACCCGAAATTCACCTCGATTTTCTGGAAAGGATTGTTCAAAGGATTCAGAACGAATCTGAACTTTAGTACAACTTACCATCCTGACATTGATGGACAGACGGAGAGGGTAAATAAAGTGATAGAAGATATGTTGAGAATGCATGTGATGGACAAACCATCGAAATGGGAAGACTACCTACACTTGGTAGAATTCGCTTACAACAATGGGTATCAGGCGTCATTGAAAATGAGCCCATTTGAAGCACTTTACAGAAGAAGGAGAAATACTCCAGTAAGTTGGGATAACCCCGCTGATAGAAAAATAGTTGGGCCAGAGTTGCTCAAGGAGATGGAGGACCAAATGTTAAAAATTAAGCAGAATTTGAAATCTTCCCAAGACAGACAAAAAATTTATGCTGATAAAAACAGAATCCACAAAGAATTCAAAGTGGGTGATCATGTTTTCCTGAAAGTGAAAGCTAACAGAAGCTCCCTAAAGCTGGGAAGTTGCGCCAAGTTAGCAGCCAGATTTTGTGGACCATTTGAAATCCTAGAGAGGATTGGTCCAGTTTCTTATATGATTGCATTGCCTGCATCTACATCTGTTCATAATGTCTTCCATGTATCATTGCTAAAGAAATATATAACCAATGCTAATCATGTTATTGATTGGAATGTTATCCAGGTGGAACAAGAAGGTGCTTTCCAAGTGCATCTGTTGCGCATCCTGGATCGAAAAATCAAACAACTCCATAATCGAGCCATAGGGCTTGTAAAGGTCCAATGGACCTGAGGACGCTACTTGGGAGCATGAGGATGCAATGCAGACATAATACCCACATCTTTTTGAAGAATTTTGAGAATTTTGTTGTATATGGGTACATGATGCACTAAGGACAGTGCATAAATAAGAAGAGGGGATTGTAATATCCCTTGGTCGAACCCAAATGTAAATATAATCCAAGTATATTTAATCTAGTGAGCTATTTAGACATCATTTTTGTAATACACCTTTCATGGGATGGTGCGCGCATATATTGCACAGTAAAGGGATGTAATGTGCACATTTATGAATACCGCACGCAGTAACTAAGGTCTGTGAAACCTTAGAGACAGAGGATACAAAGCGCAGTAACTAAGTGCACACAATATTAAGGTCAGTGAACCTTTGTGTATATAATATGCATTATAGGCTAGTGAGCCAGTATTATAAGCTGGAATGCTTATGTCTTGGAATTAGGCCAGCGCACCTAGATGTTAAAGGGCCAATGTGCCTACTTTGTACATGAACTCATGATTAATATAAAATACACCACTGTGCACAGACCAACCACGATAAAGAGATGGGGGACTGAACTTCACTAGTTAGGGAAAGGTAGGGCCAAAAGATAAGGGAATATTATATTAATATTTCCCCAAACATAAAGTATGGATAATTTTATCCTAAGTTCTAAAGTTGGGGACAAGTGGACAAAAGTAACTTTCGATATGAAAAGTGTCAAGTTGGGGGCATTCATTCATATCATCAGGAAACTTAGCTGAGGGGGTCTCTCTCTCACAGGGATAGATTA